>JAPMOQ010014598.1:0-12720 GCA_026543055.1 Argiope trifasciata
AAGTTCTGTGAATATGGCTAACGGTTAAAAACTTTTTGTGATTCGTTTTATATTTATTAATAAAAAATCAATTATTAAACATTTTGCTGAATGATTTTTGATTATTTTTTAAATTTTTTTTATCTGTAACCATATATTTAAATCTATTGACTATAACTTTATTTTATCAATGAAACCTGAATTGCTTACATTGGTTGGTTATTTTTTTATGAAAAAATTGTACAATTTCTGACGAAAAGTTATTGTATGTTCATCTCTAATTGCAAAACATAAAACACCACTATTTTTAATAAGAAAGCGTTGTATATGAAAAATATTTTCTAGCCTAATCATGTCAGCTGAACAATTTTTCGATTATGAAACTGCTTTCAATTATCGAAAGTAGATTTAAATAAATAATGGCAACATTATGGATTTGAAGCAACTGCTTTGCTCTTTTTTTCGGTTAAAGTCATATGTCCTCACGCGTTTTTGGTGAGATGGTGTCTATTTTGTCATAAATTTGTTATGTAGCTCCCTTCGCAATCATGTCATTTTACTTATATTTATAAATTACTTTATAACCGAATTTTGCAAAGTAAATATTTAATAAAATTCCCATTATTACTGATATTTGTATATGGCATATCTGCTGCTTCAAAAAAAAGCTAAAGAGTAAAAAGATTAAAATACGTCTTCAGATATTCCGAACTAACCATCTTCTCTTTTATATAGATCAAGTCTTATTTATAAGACTTGAAAGATATAATTACACAGATGTATTCTGAAATAGGAAAGAAAATGCCGCGAGCCATTAGGATTGAAATTACATTTGTAGACTGTGCAGTAATATGTGTACAGACTGTGTGTTATATGGATTAATATATAGAATATTTTTAAAAAACTAATCATTTTAATGAAGTTTATTGATGCAAAATGTGATCTACTTCATAGCTTAAGACTTCAATTGTAATTTTCTTATTAAGAGACTGGAATGTTGAAGAATAAAATCAGTTGATATAGACAAAATTAGATATTATAATCAGTGAACAATTTCAGTAAACATAACTGAAGTTAATCACTGATTGAAAAGTTTTCTGGGATTATGTATTTTACTATGCATAACCATACGTATTACTATATATCTTAATAACTACATGAATAATTTCAATATATTAAATCAATTTATCTATAGCTATATAAATAATTTATTACTTTACTCTATCATTTTCACTGTTAAATCTTTACATTGTTGAGTTATTTTTAGGAAACACAATAGAGGGTTACTTGAGAAATATTTTTATTCGAATTGGAAACACTCTTATCAAGTTCCAAAATATGCATACCACTATTTTCAAAGAGAGTTATGGCGTATATAAGTATTGAAACTTTTATGCACGTCAGTGGAACTGCTAACTTTAAAACATTAATTTTTTAGTAAAAGATTGGTGTATATATATATAGAGTAATTTAGACTGAGGTAGCCAGGTTGGTAGAGCATCAGTCTCGTTACCGAAAGGTCGCGGATTCTGTCCTCGTCTTGGGCAAAGACCGCCGTGTTGGCTAATGGCAGTTGGAGCACGCTAAATAGATCGTGACTGCAAAGTCCTCCAAGTTCCAGTAACAAAACGATACCTCTGGGGGTACTGAATCAGTGACGAGTCGGTCTCTGATTTGAATCTAACTACTGACTTGCGGATGGATGAATGAATGTATGAATGAGTTCGACTGCCCCCTAAGAAGGGTTGTGTCGTGTGTGTGCGAGCAAAGTCGTACTTTCACCTTCAATTTGTTCGTTAACAACGAAAGCCGCACACTTCTGCCTTAATTCGAAAGAGCTCCGCTCATTCGTGCTTGGTATGACCAAGTGGCATTAGAACCACCACCACATATCTTATGATAAAAGTAAGAACATGGCAATCAATCTTGAGTATGAAACAAGTGTGATATATTCCCTTCGCTGTCTTGCCTCAATGGCATTGTTACATTTGGTTTTGACACCTACATCGCTTTTACAATGATTTCGCTCAAGTGGAATCGAATTTGTAACACTACGATTTAAATCTGAATTTGGTCCAATACCTGTCTACATCTAATGGTGTAGAATAAGACTTTAATGAATCCTAATAATAAGAGATAAAAATATATCCTAAACCATTAGATTTGGAGAGACAAGTAATTAAATGTTATTGAGCTTGAATTATTTGATAAGTGCAGGAATGCTGAATCTATTGATAGTTATTGTGTTTTTCTTATTCTATGAGTCCTGAAGCAACGCCAAATTTTCAAATAAAAAAAGAAAAAGAAAATTCGAAATGTAAGGATGATGAAATATCTAGGAGTAAAAATCGTTGATATGCATATCATTAGACAAAAAACGTTAGTGAATAATTTTTGTAAAGGTGGCAACAGTTGTTCAATGATTTAAAATATTTCTGAGATTATTTTTAATCATCACGAAATTTATTGCAGTATATTTTATTAATTGCACAATTTAACAGATTCAATAATTTTAATAAGTAATCTATAAATATATATTTGCATCTATTAAGTTCATTTTATCAATCTAAATACGGTTGCATCAAATTGATTAATTACTTTCTAGTTATGACAAATAGCTCTTTTAGAGCTGAAATGTTCTCATTTGAATTGTAAAAATTCCTATCGATTTTCAAAACTTATTTGCCATTATTTAGAATAAGAAATATGACGTATAGAAATAATCGCAAAAAGGTTTGTGGTTTTTATTAATAATCGCTATGTTAAATCAAACATATTTTTCTTGTTGAAAAGTTCTTATCGAATTATAAAACAAATTTACCTCTATTCTTAATAGCTTGGTACTTAGAAAACAAAAGTTGATAATTAATCATTGAATTATTTTGCCATTGCTCTGTCAAATCAATCATGTGCTTTGTAAGTGGGTTCTAAAGCTGTCCGCGCTTTTGTAAGTGTATTATCAATATGGTCTGTGTATTTTCTGCAGGCGATTGAAGATTATATTTTCTACTTCTTTATTTGTTACAGGTCTCGCAACTCCGTGACACAGAAAATGTAATTCGTAAGACATGTAATTTTGAACCTCCTACTGAAAATATACAGACTATAGGATGAGTTAAAATCGCTATATAAGGATATGAGGAAAGGAAATCTTTAATTTAAAAATAAATTCCGAAAATGAGTATACTCATCTCTTAATGAGACAGAATCATTAGAAAAGTGGTCGTCTCAATATACCGGAAAAAGGTTACTCCTCGTAATTTCTTATTCGAATTACAAATATTCTTATGAAATTGCAAAAAACAATTTCCAGTCAGAAAGTGGTACATTTATGAATTAAAGCCACAATATTGAAATAAAGTTTGGCAAATGTTAAACATGAACATGCTGTTATTGTAAAATTTTATAAATATAATTTTCAGCGGTATATTTGGATTTAAGTCATTCCAGTTGTTTTCTTTAATCTAATATTAAAGTTTACGTTAAGTAATCGCGTTCATTTTTCATTTCAGGAATTGGGTGGGACAGAATGCCCATCCAACCACATTTAGTTCAGTGTCTAGGGTCACTGAATGAAGAAAAAGAAGCTTTTGAATATGAAAGAAATTTATTTACAGTAAAGAAAAGACATTTACCATTACAACAGGACTATTTACAACAATGAAAAAAAAGTATTACTTATAGATGCCACTAAGAGTAGTTAATAATTGCTTTATGGCGAAACTACGTTACGTTTTTACAAGATGCATGATCGGAACGATACTACCCTCTATGGTCTCCCTCTGGCGAGCGAATGCGCAGTTCGCTTTTTTTCAAATTCTTACGTCACGCGTCTTGGATTTAGATTCAGCGATATTTTGTGATAACCGTGGCGACATCTATTGTAACAAATTGGAACTAAATATTTAATGGAACTAAATATATATCAGCAATGGCCGCTGATTAAATCTCTACAGTTATATTAACGCCCCGTTGTAAAGCAGCACTAGAGATATTTTGGGACGGACCTTCTAATTTTGAAACAAGATCAGCTGACGAGGGCGACACCTGAGTTTGCGCACCCTTCTCCTCACCACACCAGCGAGAGGACGTTTGACCTGACAGATTTAATGTGCAAGAGACCCTCACATGACGGTTCTTCGATTTAATTGGATTTCGAACCTGAAACCTTTCGGTTCATAAGCAGAGACATTACAACCAGATCTCCGTGGTCCTCCGTTCATTTTTTCAGTATTTTCATTATAACTGTGAAAAAAATATTAGCACTGCACATTCTTCTGAGGTCAGTTTTTGCTTCGAAAATATTTTTTTTGAAGCAAATATATCTGTATTTTTTTAAAATTTGGAATAAAAATACTCGGTGAATTTGCTAACAGAATTATTTTATATTTGATTATTCGAAAAGCAGACAGTTGAAAAAATCATTCGTTCATCTCGAGTGAGGGAAAAAGACACGAGCAATGTAGCAAGTAGCAAGAACTATGTAGCAAGAACTACAGAAGGATTAAATCATAACACCATCAATTTATGGCTGGTACTATCTACACTTTGTGTTTCAGTGTTAAGTTAAGGAAGATAGTTCCTTTTCTTAGCCTCAAATTGACTGAAAATTTAAAAACAGTTTATTTAGCAGTTTTTTAAAGAAAATTAACAGCTTATATTTAATTCCATTGGCTGACTTCAAATATTTAAGTATTGAGCTTTGATTGTCGATAACTACAAAGCATTGTTAAAAATCTTTTGACGAAAAATTTATTTATTTATTGCAAATGTCCAAAAGATTGGCTCTAACGCCATTAGATCTCTAGTTTTCAAAGAATGTCACTAGAAAGAAGGCAAGGCCGTAACAGATTTTGTGCTAACTAGGGTACACCACTTGGAATCCTGCAAGGTGACTCCCACTTTACAAGATGTAAGACTTCTGTTAGGTTAAGAATATAAAAATTAAAAAAATGCGTTTTAATAAGAGATTTTCGAGCATACCTAAAATCTAGTCTGTCAAGGCTTTCTGTTATATTTGGATGAACTGAAGGATGCCAATCAACGATTTGTCAGTGGCCTCGATGCCGACATTTTGTACTCATCTGTAACATGTGTAGATACCAGACTCTCTTTCGGAAAATGTTACTGTACCTTTCATGTTGAATTTATTTTGCTATGAAATAAAATGTGCTGTTACTATGCTAAGTTACTGTGTTCTGTTTCCTGATTCGCATAAATCATTTAAGTTTGACATGTGAACGTCATCCAAAGGTCGTTTTTTAAAATCAGTTTTAATGGGCAAAAATCCCAAAGGATCTCTGAACATATTTTGGAGAGCCATATATTTTTCGAGGTGTACACTTCTTGTTTTGATGTTTTTGAAGTTGTTGCGATAAAATTTCTTATTGCGCTCACTGTATTTTGTTATATTTAATGAATACCAGTATTATCTGCAAAATACAAAAGCCATAACCACACTCAACCGCCAAAATTCCTTTCTGAACACCAATTAAGTTATTCGATTTGCTACGGAATGGGTATTATGTGGGTAAACAATAGACGAATTATTCTTTCTTTCAAAAATTGAGGTTAAAATATAAGCAAAACTCAAATGGAATGATTAAATTAACTCTTAGTGCAGATTAACCCGAAGAGTGATGTTCAGCATGTGTTGAAATGGTAGCGTAATGTTATAAAATATATATTAGATGCAATATTATCCACATAATTCCACAACAGCTGATTGCAAATAAAAGATATATATAGTACAATGAACAAATGATAGCAAGGCTTTTATAATAATACGAGTTACGTAATTATCGGAGTTTGAATTTCAAACACATTTGATAAGTTATAAAGAGCGAAATGCACTTAAGTATTTAATGGAAAATTTAAAAAAAATTACACATGGCGAGACAGCTTGTCGCCAAAAGTGGCTAGTAATACAATATAATATACTATTTTAAAGAGATAGCAGCACTAAGAATCAAATAAATGAATGGAGTTGAGTTGCTTTTGTGCATCATGTCAACTAAATTCCTTCATATATGGGAGCAATTGGACTCAATAAATTGTATTTTTTTTTGTGTGAAGACTAGAATCAACCATAAGAAAATATTGGCATTTCGAAATATGAACAAATTTAAACAGGATTTGTATCTAATTTCTAAAGTACAAACCAAAATTAAAATTCTCAGGCCGATATCCTTGCCCAAGGGTAGAACGTTTTCCCAAAAATCTGTGCATTCCAAGTTCAAGTCGTAGTTCTACCTTGGTTGTTTTTATAACTGTGTTCAATCTGTGACGTGAGTGAAAGAGCCCACCTGTAAAAAGGATGTTGTGCAAGCGAGTGTGTGTATCATCATATGAGATAGAAGTCAGATTTCTGCCCTCTAGTACTCAGGGGCTTTTATCTTTCAAAGCTACTACAGATATTCGGTTTAAATATTTGACTTCATCCGTGGGCTTGGCTACAGTAAGTGCCATAAGTAACAACATTTAAGTTTATTACAAACATCGAGGAAATTAATGAAATAGTTCTTGTTTTATGATAATTTGGCAGAGAACACAAATCCTGCTTTTTTAATTTATAAAACACCAGTCAGTTAAAATTACAGAAAATTCTATTAATTTAAAAAAGAAATTTATAGAGAAAATATGCCGTTTACCGATTTTGAAATTTATTATTCAAGTTTTCTATGGTCCACTTGAATTCCTAAAAACTATGAGTTCTATGCTGTTTAAAATTTCTAATTATCTAAAGATAATTCAAACTATGCCTTAATAAATATCATTTCATAATATGAGTGTATTTTTCACAATATTCTTACTTACTTTAATATATGTTTCGAAATACTGCACACATTTTTGATACTTCTAATAAACATTTGTAACGTTCTTTAACTTTCCCAGATAGATTTGTCATCTCACAAAAATATATGGAATTTTGGAAACTTTCACGTATCCTAATCCATTAGATTATTAGCGGCAAGTAATTAAATTTCATTAAGCATAAATTACCTGATAAGAGCAAGGATGCTGAATTATTTTATTCTTATTCTATTTGTTTTAACCATTAAAATATTTACGAAATGAAAAAAATTGAGTTCTGAGACAATGAATAATTTTTGTAAATATGTCACCAGTTGATCAAGAACTAAAACATTATCAAGGAATTATGTTTATTTTGTAACGTACAATAAACCAAACGAATATATATATCTTATTACTCTTACAACTGAATAATTTCGATTTTCTTCAATAATATATCTAAATCTATATATTTCTATGTATATTAACTATATTTATATTTTATCTATATAACTACGATTGCATTGCATTGGAGAATTATCATTTATGGATGATAATTTGTGTAGTTTCTCGTGAAAAGTTATTCGAATTGCAAAATATTCTATAACTTAAAATACCACTACTTAAAAATAAAGTATATTTTATATAAAAGCATTCGAATGAGTTCACAATTGTTTTCAAGGCTTTTGCTTTTCCTAATTACGTAAGCACTGCATTCCCAGAGGGAGCGATGCATGTGTGGAGTTAAAACATGGAACTATTGCTGGTGAAAATTTGATGCTAGCGATGTGTCCTTTCCTTACTTTCGGCATTAAAGCAAAAGAATTTTAGGTTTTGAGCGGATTAGCGAGGGAAAAACGAATTTACCTGAAATCAAATCTCGGACATAAGCTGCCGTGACTCGAAAGCATATCTATATTTTATGGGCTCAGAAATTTGATGTTGCGAGGTGACAATATAAATGTCCTAACAACCGATTAATGATAATTTTTGGGATATATTTTGTCAAATTTTTAAGGACAAATTTATAAAGATATTTATCATTGTGCATATTCATAAAATGCTGGAAATTTGAGTAAGAACCAATTTTTCTCCATATTTATGTAAGACTCATGTTAAGGAGAAAAGCTGATATTGGTAGTCCACTTGTGCTAAGAAACTATAATAATTCTATAATAATTCTACTTCTATAATAATATGAGTTACGTGATGATCGGAGTTTGAAGTTCAAACACATTTGATAAGTTATAAAGAGCGAAATGCACGTAAGTATTTTATTGAACATTTTAAAATACAATAAACATGGCGAGACAACTAGTCGCCAAAGGTGGCCAGTAATACAATGTAATATTCTCCCTCCGTCCCAAATTAGTTGCTACATTTAAGACGAAAATTTTGTCCCAGATTAGTTGCTAAATTTCAAGTAGGTGGAGTCATAAATAACTTCTGATGCAGTTTAGTAAATAGCTACCAGTAAAATTATAATACTATAATGAATATAACACGGTATACTAGGTTTTAGAATAAATGTAAACTCGAATGAAAAATTATAGGAATGAGAAGTAATGCGATTATAATTGTAAATTATGTAGAGTTAATTTAGAAAATACCCTAAAGCAGGAAATGAATGATAAGAAGCGTAACGCTGTATTTCAACTTTTACTGCTACATTTGAAAAATGACAAATGAAGCCATGGTGCTATAAATGCTGCAGCGATTAAATTTAATGTTCATCGTAGTACAATATCCCGTTTGTGGAAGCAGGCAAAGACATCAAAAATAAATGGAGATGAAATGTACGATGTAAGTTCACAAAAAGTTGGTAAATGTGGAAGGAAAAAAAAGATTTTTCTCAGCAATTGGGCAAAATCAAAGATGTCCCATTAAAACGAAGACAATCACTGCGGAGTTTATCTTGTGCTGTTAGTATTCCCAAATCAACATTACACAGGATTCTAAAGGAGGGAAACGTTTTGAAGCGTATTTCATCTATCATTAAGCCAAGTCTGACAGACAAAAATAAGCTCGACAGAATTCGATTTTGCTTACAGTATGTTAAAACTAATGGATGCTTTTCGGAAATGTTGGATCGGGTTCATATCGATGAAAAATGGTTTTATATTACGAAAACCAGTAACTCCTTTTACATCACCCTTGATGAACCTGAACCTTTGAGGCATTGCAAAAGCAAAAGGTTTATTACCAAAGTAATGTTTATGGCAGCGGTGGCAAGACCAAGATGAGACTCGAACAGAAATGAAATGTTTGACGGAAAAATTGGAATATGGCCTTTTGTTTATTCAGAAAATGCAAAAAGAAACTCAAAAAATCGTCCAAAAGGAACTGCTGTGACAAAAGTTGTAGAAATTGTTAATAAAGAAGAAATCCGAAAAATGATTATAGAAAAAGTTCTGCCGGCTATACGTAAAAAATTTCCAAGTAGTGAAAAATCGAGTCCTATATACATACAACAGGACAATGCCAAGCCTCATTTGGCAGTGGATGATCCCAGTATCACAGAAGAATGTTCAAAAGATGGATGGAATTTGCAACTACAATTTCAACCTCCAAATAGTCCGGATTTCAATGTACTTGATCTCGGGTTTTTTAACGCAATACAGTCATTGCAACATCAGATGCCCACAAAGAATATTGACAACTTAATTGATGCTGTTGAAGTCGCTTTCCAAAATATAGAAGTAGAAAAGCTTGACAATGTATTTTTAACTTTACAAACATGTATGGAAAACAGTATGATGTCAGGCGGAGGCAACTCGTACAAAATAACCCATCTCAATAAGGAAAAACTTCGTCATCAAAATCTTCTTCCGCGAAACCTGGCATGTAAACCCGAAGCTATATTATGTTCAAGAAATTAATTAAATATCAATTAAAATTGTTTAATTTGCAATTAAAATTATCACAACTTGGTATTTTCAATCTCATTTTTTACTTTAAACAAATGTAGCACTTATTTTGAGACAAATTCTTCGAAGCAAATTTACAGGGTTTGCACTTTCTTAAGGCACGCCCCTTTTATGAGGACTCTACCACCGTTGTGCAATAAAGATCATTTTCTTCCTAATGAATTCACGATTCATTAGCTATTATAGAATATAGTTTTATGCGATTGTGGGAAGAGTCCTTACAAAATGGGGCGTTTCTTAAGAGTGCTCAAAACTTGGATTTTTTTAACTAACTTGGTACTGATTTAAGCAGCAAATGCTTAGTAAGTAAATGTTGTTGATTGATAGCACAGCAACCTGAAATCTCTGAAAAATGTTCAAACAAAATCATAAAATCATCAGAATCAATAATCAGTACAAAAGTATTCAAATGTAGCAACTAATTTGGGACAGAGGAAGTACTATTTTAAAAAGATAGCAGCACTAAGAATCCAATAAATGAATGGAGTTGAGTTGCTTTTGTGCATTATGTCAACTCAATTCCTTCATATATGGGAGTGATTGGACTTACAGGAGCTGCATCTAATTTCTTAAGTCAAACCAAAATTAAAATTCTCATTCCAACATCCTTGCCCAAGGGCAGAGCATTTTCTCAAAAATCTTTGCATCTGAAGTTCAAGTCCTAGTTCTACCTTTATTGTTTTCATACCTGTGTTAACTCTGTGAAGTGGGTGAAAGAGCCAACCAGTAAAAAAGGGTTGTGGAAGCGAGTGTGTGGATCATCATATGAGATAGAAGTCAGATTTCTGCCCTCTAGTACTCAGGGGCTTTTATCTTTAAAGGCTACTACAGATATTCGGTTTAAATATTTGACTTCATCCGTGGGCTTGGCTACAGTAAGTGTCATAAGTAACAAAATTTAAGTTTATTATAAACAACAATGAAATTAATAAAATAGTTCTTGTTTTATGACAATTTGGCAGAGAACACAAATCCAGTTTTTTTTTTAATTTATAAAACACCAGTCAATTAAAATTACAGAAAAATCTATTAATTTAAAATATAAATTTAAAGAGAAAATATGCCGTTTACCGATTTTGAAATTTATTATTCAAGTTTTCTATGGTCCACTGGAATTCCTAAAAACTATGAGTTGTATGCTGTTTAAAATTTCTAATTATCTGAAGATAATTCAAACTATGCCTTAAAATAATAAATTTTATATCATATGAGTGTATTTTTCACAATATTCTTACTTACTTTAATATATGTTTCGAAATACTGCACACATTTTTGTTATTTCTAATAAACATTTGTTACGTTCCTTAACTTTCCCAGATAGATTTGTCATCTCACAAACATATATGGAATTTTTGAAAACTTTCACATACCCTTTTCCATTAGATTAGGAGTGGCAAGTAATTAAATTTCATTAAGATTAAATTACCTAATAAGAGCAAGGATGCTGAATTATCTTATTCTTATTCTATTTGTTTTAACCATTACAATATTTACGAAATGAAAAAATTTGAGTTCTGAGGCAATGAATAATTTTTGTAAATATGTCATCAGTTGATCAAGAACTAAAACATTATCAATGAATTATGTTTATTTTGTAACGTACAATAAACCAAACGAATTAATATATATTATTACTCTTACAACTGAATAATTTCGATTTTCTTCAATAATATATTTGTATCTATATATTTCTATGTATATTAACTATATTTATATTTTATCTATATAACTACGATTGCATTGCATTGGAGAATTATCATTTATGGATGATAATTTGTGTAGTTTCTCGTGAAAAGTTATTCGGATTGCAAAATATTCTATAACTTAAAATACCCTTACTTAAAAATGAAATTTATTTTATATAAAAGCATTCAAATCAATTGTCATTGTGTCAATGCTTTTGTTTTTCCGAATTCTGTAAGCACTGCATTCCCTGAGGAAATGGTGCATGTGTGGAGTAATAACATGGAATTATTTCTGATGAAAATTCGACGATAGCAATATCCTTGCCTTACTTTCGTCGTCAAAGCGAGAGAATTTTAGATTTAGAGCGGTTTAACGAGGGAATAACGAATTCCCTGAAATCTAATCTCGGACTTAAAGCTGTCGTGACTCAAATGCATATCTATATTTATGGGCTCAGTTTAGTTTAGTTTAGTTATATTAACGTCTCTTTTAAAGCAACACGAGGGCTATTTTGGGACGGGCTTAAATCGAACAAACGCAGACCGCGTTGTTCACTTAACATTTAATTTTCCATTTATTCTTTATCTTTTTTTTTTTTTTTTTTTTTTTTTTTTTCTCAATTTACTAAGTAGAAGTCAATCTCTTTCATGATTTAATTCATTTTGATGCACACTTTTAACTAATAAGGTCAGTTTTATCCTCACTAAAGTTCTATGTTGCAAGATTTACAGATGGTGGGGCCTGCGGCCCCAATGAGCTGTAACCCACTTCACAACTAGTGGGACGGGCTTCGTAATTTTGAACCAAGATCTGATGACGAGGACGACACCTGAACTGGCACCCCCCTCTCCACACCACACCAGCGGGAGGACGTTTGGCCTGACAGATTTAACGTGCAAGAGACCCCCTCACACGACAGTTCTTCGATGGAATCGAGTCTCGAACCTGAAACCCTCTTGTTCCAAAGTTGAGACCTTACCACCAGGCCACCGCGGCCCCATTTAAGGGCTCAGAAATTTGATGTTGCGAAGTGACAATATAAATGTCTTAAACACCGATTAATGATAATTGTTGAGATGTGTTTTGTCAAATTTTTAAATACAAATTTATATAGATATTTATCATTGTGGGTATTCATAAAATGCTTTAAATTTGAGCAAGAACCAAATTTTATCCATATTTATGTAAGACTCATGTTAAGGAGAAAAACCGATATTGGTAGTCCACTTCCATGCTAACAAATTATAAAATGTTTGTACGAATTCCTTATATTATCATTATATGGTTCGAGTAGTTTATAAAAGCTGAACAGAAAGCTTTCACTTTTTAGAAACTT
>JAPMOQ010014598.1:12730-49564 GCA_026543055.1 Argiope trifasciata
ATAATTTCAGTTATAGTAATATCTATAGCTATAACTGATAAGTATTATCTATTACTGTAATCTGTGATTCTCACTATGAATGACATTGGATGGGTAGTATTTAGAGAAGAGACCTTAAACAGTTTTCCGTGAAAGGTTTTCTTTAGAATTGGAAAAAATTCTTTTCGAGTTGCAAAAGGAAAATACCACTATTTTTAGAATTAATTTATAATATACAAATCAATGGATTTTATGTCAATTGAACGAGCATGATAATTGATGAATTTTATCAATATTCTCTGATCTGCGTTATTCGATCAGAGAATAAATCATTTAATATATATGGGTATGCAAAATCCGCAGAGATGGAGATCGAGAGGTCCCGCTCTCAGGCAGTAAAGGCAAATACTTGAATTTGGCCATTTACATAGAAAGCAGCGCCACCTCTATTGATACCTGAGACTTGGAACTATTGTGCGGTTGAATGACTTTCTCTGCTTGAAGTCATGATACAGATGTCAACAAAGTTACATTAATTATATTGCGTTTTCTCTGCCAAATTTCATTCTTGGGATAATATCCCCTAATAAATTGCTATCAGTTATGTTTTTCAGTTTATTTTTTCCCTTCTTATATAAAGACAAAAAACAATCTCTTCTAGTTGTGTGCTAGTGAAATTCAGATGCATTATTACCATAGTTCAGATTAATTAAATTACATTTATCGGTCGCTATGAAATTTCTTTATATATATATATATTAATTCTATTCCATCAGAAATGATTTTTTAAAGTTGATATGTAAGGTAAATACTTACTTTTGGTAAGTTAAAGAACAATTTAAAAATTTTATAGGGGATGAATTGCATATTAAATTAAGTTTTAATACGGATTATTAATTTCAACTCTCTATTAAATATACTGCATATCAGTAGATTTTAAACTGTAATTTATGAATTTAAAAACATTTTCCTATTTGAAACACTTCTAATCATTTTTACTCTATATTTATACTAACTTTAATAACTCTTATATATCAGATTTGGCTACTTTAATTTTACCTAATTTATTTAAACGTTAGAACTTGTTGAAAATTTCTGAAATTAGTTTTAATAAAATTCAATGCATAAATTTTGTATTGCAGAATTACATAAATTTAGGATTGCAGAATGACCATGTAAGAAATAACAAATGACCCAAATAATGCTGTCTGAATTTATTGAAGAAACACATAACTGAAAACTAACCACATATCACATGGTAAAATTTTTTTATCACTAATTATAATTATTATAAATATAACATAATCTCATTTGAAAAAGAAATTTCAATTCAAAATCAGAATTGATTAGTTTCATAAATTTAAAATCTGTGAGAGAAAGGTTCTTGTGCTATAACAATGCTAAGTTTACAAGATAAAAATAAATTAGCTTGAGTCACTTCAGATTGTAAGTTAAAAAAAGTGGAAAATTCTACACAAAAGAGGGGGCATGATTATTACTAATTAATTTTCAGGTAATAAAATTAAAACTATGCATAAAAACCCTTTTTCAATTTTTTTAGAATAATAGGTTATCATTTCATCAATCATTTTTTATATATGTTTAATCAACATTACTAGAAAATCATTCATGATATTTAGAAAAGTATTGTATTACACTTTCAGTTAGTCATTTTAATCTTGATTTACACATATCATATTCTTTAAAATACAAAAAAAGTGTGATTATCTAAATATTCTTCATCATTTACTGCATTTAATATTGGGAATTTATGGGAAGACAAAAAAGTTTTGCTAAAAAATCTGATATGTATGATAAAACATTTTCTTCCATTATATTTAGTTTTCCACATCATACTGTTTCCTTTCTTCATCCAAGTGCCCAGAATTTTGATTTATTAACTCACCCAGTTCTTTCTAGCTTCAAGTGGCAAAATTGATTAAAATATAAGCATCATAATCTCAGTTTTTATTCGCTGACTGTTTTAAAAAGTTGGTAATCATTAATTTGTGAATAGTATGTCTGAATTCATAACCTCCTGAGATTGTCTCAGAAGACTCCATGTCATCTAACAGAAGAAAATTTATTTTCTGAAACATCGTGATTAAATCTATTTGGATAAATTCGACTTAAGTGAATAAATATTCCGGAATTCCAATGAAAGACCATTGTTGTACGGTACAACAATCCTCCAATATCTTTTTCTTGATCTAAAATGTCATGTTGCAATCCACTCTAACATTTCTTTCCAGAATGAAATATGGAAACTTTCCTTTGTTAATGTCATAATTATTTCTTTTTATGATACAGTATTCTTGAATTAACTGATTCAAATAGTTTGTCAATCTTCAAAATGGGTTCTGCTTTTTTTATTCCTTTGCTGTCAATATTATTAGGTGCAACGTGTAAATTCAAAGCAACTGAACAGAGTGACTAAGTACCTGCAAAAATAAAATAAAAATGTTATAGAAAATACATTCAGGCAACGGTTTTCATTTAAAAAAGTTTAATGTATTATACATTACTGTGAATAAGACAGCAATTTAATAAAAAATGAAATTCCAAATGAATGTGAATCAAAGAAGCAGAAATAAATTTAAAAGGTGACTATGAGTTTACTTTCCATTAAGTATATAAATAAATCATCATTCTTTGCAAATAAAACTGAATATAAAGTGAAAGATTTGATCAGACATTTTGAAAATTTTTACAGAATATAATAAATATGGTATGTTTATGCTTAAATGCTTAAGTAGATTATGTAGTATGTTTTAAAAGTATGCTGGAAATAATAGTAAGCGAAAAGTATTATATTATGACTATCTCTAACTGAGCTGCTAGTTTTACATTCATTTTCTTTAGTATGAAAGAAAAAAAAACTTCAATATGTTTTTTTTGTAAGCTTCCTACTGGCAGAAAATTTCTATATATAAAAAAAGAACATAATTACTATAAAAGTAAATGTCCACAACATAGCCTATTTTATTGATTTAGAAACAGTTTATAAAATTACTTTTCCACTTATACTTTTTGAATCCAACTTGTATAATTTTTTCATATGTTTCCATGAAGCATAGCAGGTTCAAGGCTCAATTCCAGCTAAAGTGCCAACAAAACATATCCCATGTTTGGCACTGATTTCAAGAAATGTGTGGATCAAACATGGCTAAAAAATTTCTAGAGTTATGCCAAAAGAAAGGTGCATCTGTAGTAACTTTCAAATCATCGAGCAGTATTCTATTATTAGGATTTATAATTTACAAGTAAAATATAATTCTAACGCATCAGTGAAATAACACAAAAACAAGTATAAAAGAGTACTAACATATGTATTCTTCCTATAACAATATAGTTTGTTAAAAAGAAGTTAAAATAATAATCATATTATAAATAAATTAATTAAAATAACAAGCGTGCCAAAGACACTAGTAATTCCTAACCTTGATCACTTAAGATAGAAATCACTTCCGATCCACATATCAGTAATGTTTAAATTCCTTGCAAAAGTTTCTCCTAAGGAAAATCCTCAGAAGGGAAGTGAAAAAATAGCGTAATACCTAAAAATGAATTTATTCTTAGTTGTCAGTAGCATTTATGATTTGTCACATATTTTGATTTGATGTTATTCTTTTAAAAATGTATAATTTAAATTAGAGTTAGATACTTATGTGCATTTCAAATATATACTAAATAATAATACATTTTTTAATATTAAACCTAATTCCAGCTTTTACCAATTGAACTTGCCATAAAAACAAGGAAATGATATGTATATAGTGGCTTTTCCTGAAAATCACTTGTCACTTGTAACACTCCTTACACTTGTAAAACTATCTACTGCATTTAAATGCTGAAATCATTTATTAGATCTAGAAAATATTATCTATAATAAGATTGATACAAACACAGAGAAAATTACTAAACATTCAAATTTTGAGCTCTACTACACCAGTAAAATTATAATAAAGTATAGTAAACATTTTGCCATCACATCATACTTAAAGTATTACGTCCATTAAAACATATTAAGATTAAAAAAAAATAGGAAGTAATGAAATATAATCAGGAATATTATTTTATATGATTAAATTTACGAAATAGGAGAGTAATTCAAATGGAACTTCACATGTTCTACAAATAAGGTAATTCTAATTCGTTCAAATTTATTTTAATATTTAATTTCAAAACAATTATTAAACATACCTCATCCGAAGGAAACTTGAATAATATCAGTGCAGGTGTTTCATACTGACTTCTTCAACAAAGACAACATCTATCTGAGTGAAGCGGGCTATCCTTCAACTGCCAGTCTTCGTTATCATCACTAATGTAGCTCAAATTCGGGGATTGGCTGCTAAAACGAACTAAAACAGAATTCAAGTTTTACAAAAATAAGATTATTCGTATCATTACCAAATCTCCCTGGTTTATTCAAAATATTTTACGCTTACAAAAACAAAATTATTCGTATCATTACGAATGCTCCCTGGTTTATTCGAAATGATATCTTCAAGATCTTAAAACTTACTAAATTTGCAACCGAAAAATTCTTATCCAACACAATCACCACTATTCACATAGGATTAAAATTTGGATTGTGGCTTTTCATAAGTAATTTTTATGTTAACGCACTGTCCATTCAGAAAGTAATGCATTTACTAAATGAGGTAGTAACATGGTAATGAAACTTGGCAAATATTAAATTTGGGTAAACTTGTCATTATTTCGCCTCAACAGCGTAGGAACATTTGCTTTGTCGGTGGGTGGATCTTTGGTTTATATAGCGCAAGAGCCAAAGTTAGCCATGCCGCGCCAAACGGGATTTTCTTTAATAGATGAGATGTATATTTCCATATCAACTATTAGAGAAAATATTTCCTAAAGGTTATCATGCAAAAAAAAAAAAAACGTTTTTCATTTTTGAAAACAAAGCACAAGAAACTTAAAATACAAGCATCTTAAAATTATTACTCCAATTATATACTCAGATGTAAGAGGTATAGTTATGCTGTCTTGATTAATGCCTTGTGGTAGAATCATGTCGCATCGCTTTTGTTTTAAAATAAAATGCTAAAAATGAAGTTACTGTGCTTTGTTTCCAAGATTTATGCAGTTCATTTGGACGCGTCATCGCCATCTGTAGGTTATCTTTTGAATCATTTCTACTGATAAAAAATACAAAGTTTCTATAAACATATTCAAATAAACTATAATTTTTTTCGAGAGTTATTTCTTTTTATTTAAATGATAAATGATTTCTAATGATAGAAAGTCCAAAAGGTCTTTGAACATATTCCCACAAAACGCAATTTTTTTCGAGAATTATTTCATTTTTTTAAAAATTTTTTTCCAGTTGGCAGGAGAAAAAAATTTTACGGCGTACAATGTATTTTGTTATATGTCATTTAGTACCACAATTAGCTTCAAATTGCAAATATTGTAACATACTATTTCGCAAAAGTTATGTAGTGTTTCATCACTTTAGTTTAACTTAAATTTGAATGATTTGGTTTAACTATGGGTTGGTTATTATTTGGTTTTGTTTAACTAGAATTATCTTGCGTTTTTTATAACTTTAAATGAATATATATATTTTATGCGTGCAAATAATATTTTTTTATCGGTACTGGACATTGATTTCCATGAAGTTCCTGCATATGGTATGATGACTTTATGGGAATATTCCATTATATCTCCAAGGTTATTACCTAAAACAAACCATCAAAATGCGAATTTAATGATTTAAAAATCATTCAAAAATTTAATATTTTTAATTTCGTGTAATAATTCAAGATGACAAACAACTTTTAAGAACAAAAGACATCAGTACCAGGCAAATTATGGTGGACGAAGAAGAATACAAAAATAAAACAAATTGCATTTGCTTCTGTTCATCATATCATTGCAATTACTTCAAGCCAGGGATTGAATAAAAATTTAACCAGTTACATTGATTCTGTTCATTATATTGTAATTTCTTCAAGTCCGGGATTGAATAAAAATTTAAAAAATTGATGTTTCGAATGGAGACGAGAAACAACAAGAGAAAATATTAGATGTCATTTCGATATATGTACAAGTATGTGTAGGAACTATGATAAATTTCAGACGCCCAAACCAAATTCATGTTTCTGACAGATATATATGAAATTCATAAAATATTGTATGATAATGTGGCTGAGAAAATAAATTCTGTGTTTTATTTCATATGAGAAATGTCAATCAAAATGACAAAGTAAATTTAATGATTTAGAATAGGAATTTCCGCTGTTTATCGATTATAAAAGGTTCAAAATATTCAGATTTTCTCCTGTTATCATAAGTTCCTTTAAATTTTTTTATGAGCCTTTCAAAATTTCTAACGATCTGATGATAATTCATAATAATCAATAAAATGATAATTAACATTTCACGATATGAGAGTATTGTTATTTTTATTTATTGATTCATATATTTCGAGATTTATACATTACCGTTGTACATTTTAAGTATAACTATAGTTTGTACCTTCTGATCCTTTCAATAAGTAGAATTGTCATCCTTCAAATATATATGCAGATCTTTAGCATTTTCGACTATTTGCTTTTCATTTGTTAGGGCAGGTAATTAAATTCTATTGAGCTTATATTATCAAATAAGTGCTGGGATGCTATATTATTTGATTTTTATTGTTGCTTTATTTATCTGTGTGATCTTAACCGCCACCATATTTCCAAATTGCAAAGTATGAGTTATTATAAGGCGATGGAATTTGAAGATAAAGTCAGTTTGGTATAATACCATTAGACTATGAAAATCGTTGAACAATTTCTATAAATATAGCAACCGTTGATCAATGATTTAGAAGTTTTTAGAGATTATGTTTATTTTTATAGAAAACAGAGCGTATCATTACATAATGCATTATTTTTACAAATGAATAATTTAGATTCTTTATAATAATTTACCTATAGCTATTTATTTATATCTTTTAACAACACATTTTATGAATATAACTACTGTAGCTTTACATTGGTTGGTCCTTTTAGGTAAGACATTTTGAACGGTTACTAGTGAAAAGTTCTTATACGAATTTCAAAAATTCGTATGGAGTTGCAAGAGGAAGATACCACTATTTATAATAAAAAGGTACTGGATATAAATATGTTCCAAATTTTAAAAATTGTCCATGGTAATTAATGGTGGATCATTGAAAGCCGCACTGTTTTTAAGAGGCAAAACAGTGCATTTTGGAAGTAAAGCAATTTCATAGCCAAAGCTTTACGCAAATGTTTGAGTAGAGCGACGCAAACTTCTCTTGATTTCGCTGTTTCAGCGAAGAGTTTAAGCAATTTTACAACCACTGAGCTCGGCTTCACGCAATTGAATCTAGCCTCGAGCTAATAACTCACAAATCAATGTCTCAGCTTGTGGTACTTTATTCTGAGAACTGTACACATCTAAGAAAACAGAGATGCATAAGCCATGCCATTGTTGGTGTCCATTCTGAGAAGAATTTAAACTTAAATAGATACTTTAATAGTACATATTCATAAAGTATTACACATTTGATAAAGAACGAAATGGATACCATGTTATAAAATACTAGCCGCCTTTGGCCACCAGCTAGTTAACCATGAGTAATGAGCTCTAAAATTTCCAATTAAATCACATATTCATTAGTCAAAATTTAAGAAATAGTTAAAGTTGAAAGATTCGCTTATTAGTAGTTAAAGAGTCTGCAACTTTATTCGGAAAACTTTTTCAGTTTAATGCTCTAATAATTTATCGGTTCTGCTTCCAAAATATTAAAAATGTTTTTTTTTTCAGTGATGTTACCAAAATATTAAATATGTTTTTTTTTCAGTGATGTTACCAAAATATTAAATATGTTTTTTTAAAGAAAGGGGAAAAGTGAAAAAAAAATTATTGAATAAATGATTTAGATGTTGCAAACGATTATTGAAACCTTGGCTTTGTATTTATTTTTTTAGAAACTACCACATTTTATAATGGAAAAAAATATTGAATTAATGATACAGATATTGCTAACGCTTATAGAAATGTGCCATTAAGTCGGTATTTCAGTGCATATTCTGTGTAAATTCAATCAGGTTTACCGTAAATAAAGAAGATTATTTGAATTCATTATTTAGATATTGCAAACGATTATAGAAACCTTTGCTTTGCATTTATTTTTTTAGAAAATATCACTTTTTATATTTCTTTTATTTTATCCAGTCACGTGCTAAAAGTTGCATTTGGTTAGGCTAGATTTACGATGATAGTTTTTTTTTTTATGTGAGCTTCCGGCAATGTTTTCTTTTATTTTATCCAGTCACGTGCTAAAAAACATGGTTAAAATATTTCTTTAAAAATTCGTTGAAAATAGAAGCTTAAGTTATACATTGAAACACTAATACCATTATAAAGCTAATTTTTTAATCTTTAAATTTATGTAAAAATTATGTTTGTGCGATCATATTTTCGGCATTTATAGTGGAAAAACGTAGAAATTTCGCTTAAATTTTAATTAATTCAAATTCGAATGAAAAATTCGAAAAAAGGACCCCGAGGTGCACATTCCCGACCTCCAAGGTATACATGTACCAAATTTGGTAGCTGTAGGTCCAACGGTCTGGCCTGTAGAGTGCCAACACACACACACGCACACATTGAGCTTTATTATAAGTATAGATGTTAAAAAATGTCTATACTTACCACTTACATGCTAACATCTTATTACATATTTTTTAATCTCCTAACGAGTTGTTATTGTAGGATTCGAATAATTTCTAAGAATAGAGCCGAAACCATTCATATTTAAAAAGCTTTTGAAAGAAAAACTTAAAAAGAAGTATACAGAATACTTAGATTTTTTTAATGACAAGTTCGTTCTAGTAAAGGCAAGATAACAGTAATTTTTATCTAGTTTATCAAATTAACAACAAATCATGTCATTACTGTTACTTCCAGTGGTGGCGGGGTGGTCGGCTGTACAGTAGAAGAAGTTACAAATGCAATAATAAAAATTATGTCTCGCTTTATTATATTTTAGCCTTTAGGAGGGCGGAGTGGAGATCTCTTGTGCTTGTTGATGAAAGCAGGTTCTATCTTGGTGGCAGTGAAGGCCGTGTGTTGGTCAAAAGGAGGTGAGGCGAACGCCTGCAATCAAACTGTCTATGGCCTAGACACTCTAGACTAACGCCTGGAGTCATGGTCGGGATTGCAATTTCTTTTGACAGTAGGAGCACTCTCGTGGTTAATTCAAAAATACTGACTGCAAATTTGTGCTTCAGAATAGCAACTCAACATGCAGTGCTGCCATTCATGAACAACATTTGGGTTTTCGAATAGGATAATGCTTGCCCACATATCGCTGTTGTAATGCAGTGTGCTCTACAGAGAGTCGACGTTACCTTGGCCTGTGAGATCACCAGATCTGTCTCCATTTAAGCACGTATGGGATATCAATGAATGACAACAGTATCATCCCCAGCCATCACTGACCGTCTCAGTATTGATAAAACAAGCGCAAAAAGCATGTAAATCTACACCACAAAGTGACATTCGGCATCTGTATGATACAATATTTGCAGGTTCGTATTTAAAATTTTGGAGGTTACAGCAACTATTAATATAACAGCTTTTCACATTATAAATAGATTTTCTTGAGCTTAAATTAGTCTGTAAACCAGTAAATTTAATCAATTAATCATTTTAACTAGAT
The DNA here is from genome assembly GCA_026543055.1 of Argiope trifasciata. NCBI lineage: Eukaryota > Metazoa > Arthropoda > Arachnida > Araneae > Araneidae > Argiope > Argiope trifasciata. The sequence goes on from JAPMOQ010014598.1 coordinate 22,419, forward strand.
GAATGGATGGTCCGAATTTCACTACTCAACAATAATTCTTTCTTGATATTGGAATTCTTATCCAGCCAACGAATTTTTATTATAAATGCACGTATATGAAATTTCCAATTTCCACCTTATAAATACGAACAAATACTAACCATTATTATCCATCTGTTCTTCTATGTGTCCTAAATGACTTCAATATTTCGCAATTGGCAAAAATTCTTGAGTTGTTACGTGATGAACAATTGAGGAGTATAATTAAGTGACATAAACATTAATAGACTATTAAAAAGCAGTGAATTATTTAAGTAAATGGTATTATGTTTATTTTTAGTCGCTCTTTATCGATTGAATTTTAAATTATAAAACATTACATTTATCAACCTTGAAACTTATTTTAGAAGCTGAGCAAAAATAAAAGAGTTGACTTCAGCAGTGAAAATGAAACAAATCTGATCTATCTCTATATAGCACAACGGTAAAATATGGCTAAAAATAATTTGCAATCAATAGGATAAAATCACGTAGAATGATTCTTATGTTGATTCTAATTATATCAAATTCCTTAGACTATGATTTAAAAGACTTTTGGTATTACGCTTTTATTCATAGCCCTTTTTTTCATTTTTATTTAACAGAACGCTTCACAGTGTCTTTTTAAAAAGTACACATTTGATTAATTTAGAATTTTCTTAAATAAAAATCAGCTATATAACTATATATTTTATCTGTTTAACTACAATTGTAGTTAAACAGATAAGATAGGTTGGTTGTTTTTAGAGGAGACACTTTACACTGTCTCTTGTGAAAATCATTACAAGCATGAGTAATTCTTTTCGAATTGCAAAATAAGAAATACCACTATTTATATTATAATGTTCGTGACATAAATGAAATATGCAAATAATTGTGAATGGTTCGCAATTCTTTTTTTTCAAGTGCTGTTTCCTTTCTTTTACAAATACATTTATGTAGTTGTATGTAATTATGAAAATTCAGTGCTGGTCAGCCGCGATATATATTTTTATTAAACCAATAAGATGCATAATTTCGTTGCACTGTTTCCATTTGCAAGTACAATTAGGTTGGAAAGTATGACACATATGAACTGATATCTGCTGTTACAAATATACGAACTGGTCATTTAAATAAAAAAAACCATGAGTGCACTTAGTTTAACATGTTATTCGAAACAGTCTGCTGTATTGCAATAATCATTTTTCAGTTTATCTATCATTACCAATAATTTTGAGGTTACACTTGGTATTACGTTTACCGTGATGTAATCGTGTCAGAGATGTTGCTGTTTGACATTATCAGCATGTGGGCTGAGAGAAAAATGTATTAATATATATATTCAAAGTAGCACGGTCTCTTGTGACAATCATTATAAAGATAAGTCACTATTTTCGAATTGCAAAATAAGAACTATCACTATTTATATCAAAATGTTTTTGATATAATACATGATATAATCGTAATCATTGAGTTAATTTTAAATCGTTTGCATTCTATCTCAAGTACTGTTTTCTTTCGAAAACAAGTACATAATTTATGAAAATTCAGTACCGGTTTGCGGCATCTAATGGTTTGTATTGAATCAATAAAATATCGTATAAATTCGTAGCATAATTTCCATTTGTAAGTATAACTTCTGCTACTAGGTCGGAAAGTGTGAAACATATGAACTTGTATCTGCTGTTACAAACATACGAACTGATCATTAAAATAAAAGCAATCAGGAGTGCACTTAATTTATTTGAAACAGTCTGTTATATTGCAATATTCATTAGTTTATGAAGTTTATCTGTCATAACCAATATACACTTGGTTTTACCCTTACCTTGGTGTAATTGGGACCGAAATGGCGCTGTATGTCATTGTCAGCATGAGAACAGAGAGAAAAAGGTTCAAATAGTTATAAAAAAGGTTTTTTTTTATGTGTAAAATAACATTTATGCAGGAAACGCATCTTCATAGTTAAGCTTAAAAAGCAAAAAAAGAATAAATATATATATAAATAATAATAATAATAATTCATAGGTAAAAAAATAAATCTAAAGTAGCAATTCGAAAAAAGCACCCTCAAGACACGGGTCATTTCATGTTTTCTGACCACTAAACTGCCATGTCCATTCTTTTGGAAACGGAAGTTAGATGTACTGATTTCGATTGTTGATACAAAACAAATATATAGAAAATCGTGTTTTTTTAAAGAAATACAACTACATAAACAGACTTAAAAAAAGCAAAACCTTTAAAATTTGTAAAAATAACCAAAATTCAAAATTTGATCGAAATCGAAGAACCGTTTTCAGGAGAAAAAAATATATGCAGAGGCTCAAAAAATTGTGAGTATACCTTACTTTTACTTGATAAATTCTAATTTCAATGTAAATAACACATTACCGAGAAGCTTTATTTTTACTCTTAACAAATGGTTTAATTCAGAGAAAAATAAAGAGGAAAAACGTCTGAATCGAAAAGCTTCAAAGGCATTTTAAATTAGCAATCTCAGATTTTTGCCTCAAAAAATTGAGAATAGACCTAAGAAATTTTTGCAATATCTCGCATTATTTATTGGCGAGATATCGCAAAAATTCCTTTCATGTGTTGCCTTGATGCATCTCGAAAAATTTTCGTTCAAAAGGCAGGAATGTCACTGTTAAGTTCCATATCTTTTGGCTCTTATAATGGCTTCTAAATATCACTAAATGTTTAATGGTATCTGTAGATATTTTACCCCATTTTTCTTGAAGCAGATGTTTTAAGTGTGTTTTGTTCCTAATTTTGTGTTTTTGAACCACTCTTTGGAGTATGGTCCAAGAATAATCAATGGCATTGATGTTAGGGTACTGTGGTGGTGTGCATAATTGCTGTTCACAATGAAAAGAACACCATATCATGACTTTGCTTGCATTCAGTTTGGGGTCGTTGTTCTGTTGGAAAATGGAATTCCCATCTTAAGTCAAATTTTTAGCACTTTCCTTTAGATTTCTGCGACCACAGGATTCTTCCAATTTGCTGCAGAAACTTTGTCAAATCATAGCCAAAAGTGTCAGAGCCGAAACTGTTCAAAATGCCATTAGAAAAATTGAAAATAAAAGTCGCATTTTTTAAGCCGAGTTCCAATGACTTGCCCATCCATCAGACAAGCCACTAGTTCCCCATTCGAACCCTGTTGCGGTTTTCTGGGCTCCTTTGATGTCTGTCATTTTTACCGCCACATTTTCGGTATAATAGACAGATATCAAAGGAATCTAGGAAACCGCAAGAGGGGTCGAAATAGGAACTCGTGTCTCGCCTGACGGATGGACGCGCCGTAGGAACGGTGCTTAAAGCGAGTTCCAACGACCTGTCCATCCGGTAGGCGAGCCACGAGGTTCCCTCTTCGACCCCTCTTGCATTTTTCTGGGCTCCTTTGACGCTTGTCGATTCTACTGAAAAGTTTTCGTTAAAAAGGGTAGGGATCAAAGGAGCCCAGAAAACCACAAGAGGGGTAGGAGGGCAACGCGTGGCTCGTCTGAAGTTTCCCCGATCAAGGGACCATCGCTTTAGAGAAAAACCATTCATCAGCTTGGAATTTTCAGATAAAGCATTTGAAGTCTGCAAAAACTCATCAATTGAAGACCAATCACTTTTGGAAGTAAGTTATATTTAGTAATGAAAGAAAACTTAACAATTTGGGCAGTGGCATTCTTACGATACGGAGAAAACTTACTACTGCTTTGGATCCAAAAAAATTACGTCCTTCAGTTAAACATGGTGATGATTCCGTCATGATTAGAGGTTATATGGCTTCATTCGGGGTTAGGAATTTAATTCTTATAGATGCCTTATAAACCACGTGGTTTACTTAGATACGCTTCAAAGAAATCTAAAGGAAAGTGCTAAAATTTTGAGTTTAGACAGAAACCACATTGTCCAATAGAGCAACGACTCCAAATACACTGCAGGCAACGTCAAAATATAATTCCTTTTTCATCGTAAACAGAAATTACACACATCACCACCACAGTACCCCAACATCAATGCCATTGAATATTCTTGGGCCATACTCGAAAAAGTGGTTCAAAAACATCAAATTAGAAACAAAACCTATATAAAACATGTGTTGCAAGAAAAATGGGGTAATATATTTTCAGACACCACCCAAAATTGGTCGAATTGGTACTATGACATTATAAGAGCCAAATTGTACGAAACTAAGTACTTACATTTTTGTTTTATGCAAAATATTGCAAATAGTTCATTGGTGTTTTCTCAATTTTTTTGAGGCAAAAGTCTACGTTTGTTTATTTAAATTGCCACTGAAATTTTTCAATTAAGAAGCTTTTTTGTTGATTTTTCTTTATTTTTACTCCAAATTAAATCATTTGTTATGTGTAAAAGTAAAAACATGTTTGCACTTCTCGGTATTATGTTATTTATATTTAATGTTGAATTTATGATGTAAAAGTAAGTTGTACTCGCAATTTTTTGAGCCACTGTATATAGAAGAATTACTCATTTAGAGTTATAAGATTAATTCGCTTACACTATATCCAAGTAGGTTCATTTAAACTATTGAACCATTTACTCGTAGCTTTAACCACTTATTAACTCTTTTCTGTAACAATTCAATTGTGTATAAGCCACAGCTCACTCTTCCAGCATCCCTTCCATAGAATTACATTCGAATATTCGCACATACTCCAGGGCATTAAATTTGGAACTACTGTCAGTTGTCAGATGAATTCTATTGAAACTGAATTATTTGAATTGCGTGAAAATGCTGCATAGAATCATGAGGGTGCATGCGCTCTTATCCCATAAAGCCTAATCCACAGTTATATTTACAATCACAAGTAGACAGATTACACGGTTTGATTATGAAGAGCACTTAGAGAGCCCAAATAAATGACTTAGGTAAAACTCTTCACCGTTGAAATGTTTGATATGGTAGACTTTAAATTTTTACAATAAATATAATCCCATAGTTAGCAAAATCTTTTTGTTTATTGGTTTAATTAATTGCTTACTTACATTTATTTTTATTCAAAAACAATATTCTTATTAATTAGTTATTTTAATAACAACATTGTTATATAGTTATTAATATTAAGTAATTAGTTAATAATATTATTAATTAGTTATATTAATAACAAAATTGCTATATAGTTATTAATACTAATTAATTAGTTAATAATGTTATTAATTAGTTATATTAATAACAATATTGTTATATAGTTATTAATATTAATTAGTTAGTTAAAAAATGTTATTAACAATCATTAATATTGTTTAAATTAGTGCTTACATTATTGTTAATGTTAAAATAACTTAATTAAAATAAAATTATTTTATTTTAAATAAACTATTTTAAGATCATTAAAATAAAATACGAATGAAGATCTCAAGCACTCTCTAGCGTAAAAAATCAAACTTTTGTAAACAATGACTGCTTATAATAACTGCCTTAACTTTATTTTAAGGATCTTATATGTTTTTATATAAGATCATGTTTTTTCATATACTACAACAGCGAATGGCATCAGGATTTGTATTTTTCAATGTCAATTTTAAAAAAATCTTTTATTTGTTTTTAGGGTTTATTGAGTTGCATACAATTTATGACGTGCAAATGTCTTCGGAAACAATCTTTTTATGAAGTCACTAGAACTTTTATATAACGTAAACACAAATGTGGTGTCAGCTGATTACCAAGAAAATTTCAAAAGTTGTAATTTATTGAAAGTTATTCGAAATTTTAAATATTTTCCTCAATAATTATCTCACAACTGCATTATTAAGTTGTTTTAAAATACAAAAATTAAAATTTTGGTGGCATCACTGCTGTTTCGACTGCCACCAAACGATACTTTTTAAACCCAATATATTTTTAGAGATTGCTTTGAACTAAATTATGTTATCTCTATTAACAGTTCAAACAGAATTCAAACCAGTTTTATTTTTCTGTTGAATGATTGCTTATCTATTTTTTCGGATAAGAGATGACATTAATTTTATAGCAAGGGTTTAAATTATGTTTTTAATGACGTTTTAAAATTTTTAAGCTCGAAATAAATGAAAAAAAGAGAAATGAAATAAGAAATATGAACATGGTAGAGGCAAATAAATAAATAAATAAATAACTATCATTAGTATTTTTTTTTATTGAAGCATTTATAAAATTCCCTTGCACCACAAAGTATCACACCAGGCTTAAAGAAATAAGTATTTAACACATAACAAAAGAAAATAAGAAAATTTAACAGTTATAAGGATTATGTGGTGATATCTTAATAAGACAGATAACATCTACGGGACATGAGCATGTTTTTGCCCTGTGGTTATGTTACTGGTCTTCAGACCCAAAGGTCATAGGTTCTATTTCGAGCACATCACTCTTTCTACAATGGTGACCTCGAACAATGAACATGCAACTGTCGTGGCGCCATCTACCCGCAACCAAAGTTGTCAGTCTCAATTGATGCAACAATTCACGCTCGCTCGCCACAACGCTTGGCGTGACTAAAGAGTTCTCCGCTCGCCAATCAAAAATGGGTACGGTGCAGTAGACACAACAGCTACACACAGCAACTACTCACTCAACAAACCAATTCATCACCTCTCAACAACAACGCATATCGTTCGTCAACTCACTGGAGGGTGAGTCTGTGGTGGTATCTTAATAAGACAGATACCATCTACGCTACATGAGCATGCTTTTGTCCTGTGGTTATGTTACTGGCCTTCAGATCCAAAGATCCCGGGTTATATTCTGAGCCAAAATCCCCTTCCACAATTAGTACGAGAATAAAATAAGATAATCTGAGTCAAGAATAAGAAAATTTAACGGGCGTCAAAATTTACAAAAGTTTTTAAGAGAGCTTCTGGTGGAAACAAGTGGATGAAAATCTGGAGGCCACTTTAGATTCAAGGCTTGGAGAGCCAGTCTGAGGTTCTGTCTTGCTCCAACAAACTTAGGGCCTTATCACACGGCGAAATATCGTCGATACTTTCCATCAGCAGAAAATAACGTCATTCAAAGTTTCACATGATTGGTTGAATTTTGCTTGAGGACTATATTTTCATCACTATCGTTGGCATTTTCTAGCTGGTTAGAAAAAGTTGTCGATTATGAAAAACTTGCTTGACCGGTTCTGTGGGTAGAAATGGAAAATAGCAGACGAAAAGTGCAGACAATATTTCACCGTGTGATAAGGCCTTTAGAACATAGAATGAGAACATGTTCAACAGTTTCATCGCCACCAATGTTTCAATCACAGGTTTAGTATGTATTGAGCTTTTTATGCATAATTTGATAGCTCTATATAATTAGTGTATCTCCAAATGTATCTAGAATATAGAATGAATATTGAATCTAGTTATCAAAATGAAATGCATCAATAAGTCTGTATAAAAAACTTTGTTCAGAATAAATTCTTAGATATCAGGTTTAACTTAAATAGCATTTTATTGTTCTAAATGATGCTGTCAAAAGCAAAGTGAGAGAGACAAAAACTTCTGCGTTTTCCATTAATCTTCAATGAAAACATTTAAATATAATTAACACTGGAATCCCGAAAAGTTCTAAAATTAATTGTGTCAAAATGTTATATCAAACAAAAATGTGAAAGATATAATAATTCCAATATAATAAATTTTATATTAAAAAATACTATTAAGCTGATTTTGCATATTTCGCTGATAATAAAATATTTTAAATCTAAAATTGAGAATTTTCTATAATAAACCAGAAATCTATCTTAAGACGATTAAATTGTATTTTCTCCAAATTTAATACACAATAGTTTATAATTTAATCGTAAATGACAGCAAATTAGGGCTGCTTACATCGAATCATCAACCTAATAATCATATAACCCCAGAGGGAACATTAGTGTGTGGAAACTGTTTGCATATGTCACTTCATTAGATAATGTCATTTCAACTATTAAATGGCTAATTTCGGAAGGCGTATTTTAGAAATCTAATAAAACTCAAAGATGCGGATAGATTTATCTAGGTGACTTGATTGGAGAAACTGATTGCTTGCTCATTAAACTACTTTAATTGTGGTCGATTTTTTTTACAATGTTATTTCTATTTCTCTGAGTTCTTGTTGAAATTGGACTTATTTAGAAATAATTTAAATATTAATAAATATTTGTGACGTGCTCTTTTATTCCAATTAAGAGCTCTGATTAAAATATAGAAAGGCGCAATGTATGAAAATGACCTGAGTTCGAATATAAATTAAGAACAAAATTGTATAATATTTTTGCTATTATAATTACATAGTTTAAAAGATAAATACATAATTTATACCATCAGACGATAATCTTTACACTTAATTTTAAAAGAAGAATTGCAACTATGATTAATCTTTTCATATATATACTTTACTTGCAAACGATAAATTTACTTAAAAAACTTTAATTACTCACATGCTTTTATATTTTAAACATTTAAATAATTTTTTATATTCTATTTTTTTATAACATTTAATATTTTAGCCTTATTTATTTTGTAAAACATGCTGAAAAATAATTCGATATCATTAAATCATAATAATTTGTAATAAAGCAATATCATAAAAATTATTATCTAGCATTGTTTTCATACGCAATATTATTTTAGCATAAAGATTGAAAACCATTAAAATATTTTAATTTAAATAATAAAGAAGCTACCTTTGAATTCCAGGTTGCTTTAAGAATTTTTTTTATTATTTATGACTTTCAAAAATAAATTTTTTTTCAAATATATCTTAATTGCAAACGATAAATTTATAATTCATGACGGTTTATCCCATATTTCAGCTTTTGCATAACTCCGAGATATTGTAATTTAAGCTTCAAAATAAGTACTTTTACATTCTGTTTTTATAACAAGTTGTTTTAATATTATTTTATAATACATGGAGAATAATAAAGCGATATTATTAAAATCATAATAATTTCGAATAATACTATGTTGCAGTTGCCCTAATGCAATAGCATTAAAATTACTATCAACCATATTTCCCATCCGTAATAATTAATTGCTGTTGCATTAGGTTTGAAAAACCTTATATAACTTTTATTTAGATAATAAAGAATATTATTTTTTCCTCCAGGTTGTATTTAGAATTTTTTATTAATTATTTGCAAAAATAATTAATATTTCAAATGTGTTTTAACCGCAAACGATAATTCAAGACAGTTAATGCAATGTTTTTATCTTTTGCTTATCAATCGTTCAAGAATTTTTATTTTAAATACCAAAATAGTTATTTGTTACACTTTTTTATTGCAATTAATAACTGTAATTAAAATAAAAAGGTGTAACATAAATAAACAGGTCTTGTTTTAACAAAAATTGAAAAGAGAAGGTGATAATTTCAGCAATTTGTTTGAAGGAACCAGAAGAAGAATTCCTAATTCATGCCATGAGATGTTATTTCTTAAACTTATTTAAATGATGAATAACAAATAATAACTAAACTCTTCAAAATATTTTAATTGCAGTTGACAAATCGATAATTCTTGCCTGTTATTATTAATTAATTTGGCGATTGCTTAAGCGCTTTAAAATAAAATTTTGATATTTTACTTTTATAATATGTGTTGCCTTAATATTATTTATTTTGCGATAAATATTGAATAGTAATGCTAATAATCATTAAAGTTATAGTAATTTGCAATAATGCGATATCAACAAAATTATTGTTTATCATTGCTTCCATACAAAACATTTCATTTTTTTTATATAAGAATTGACAATTAATGATAAGAAATCTATATGTATTTTCTATTTCGTAGTACGGAATATTTTTAATACGAATATGCAATGAAACAAAATTTTACGATAGTGTAATTATAGTTATAATTATTCAAATTTACTTCACCTATATAAAATTTTGTATAGAAGTAGTACATGATATAGTATAAATGAAACGTATAAAATTCTTTCACTAGTGTTTCGAAATTTATAGATATCTGTCCACTGAAATCAAATTCTTGATTGGTTTTATTATCTAAATGCACTTAAAATTTGTTTTTACCTGTTTGTTATAAGTTGAAGACTTAGTATGGAGGCAAAAATTAAAGAAAAAAAACTTGGAGTTAGGAATTTTTCAAAAATTTTAATTGCGGAAAAAATTTATTACATGACTTTATGTTGGCTTACTTCATCACACAATTAAAAAAAGATAGGCAAAAAGACTAAATATATCCTGAAAGATTTTGAATAAAACATGTTATTGAAATTCCGTCTATTTATTAAAATGGAAACAAGTTTCAGAATTTTGAACAGCAGCTCAAAATTTTTTTTCGTCTGATATCAAAACTACATCAAAAGTTATTTTTGGAATTTAAACTTTACTTGTATAAGCCTATTCGTTTCAAAATTATACGTTTGAAACATTTTGATCCTCAAATTGGAAGAAAACGTTTTGTTATAATATTAGAAAAATCATTTATTTACTGTAATGAAATTTCTTTTTCGTGAAAATGTAAAATATTCTACACATTTCTACCACCTTTCTTAAATTTTTTTTGTCTCTCATTTACTACGCATACATATTTACTCACGTCTTGTAACTCGCATTTATTAAATTTTTATTTCTAAATAATGCACAAGATGTTTGTCGGCGTCGCCGAGCATTTCCAATTTCGACTTCTACTAGGAAAAACAAATAAGGCAAAGACTGCCCTTTTCATTAGTAAAACTGAACTACAATAATTGGCAAGACACCAGATTTAATTTTTTAACAACATTTAATTAACATTCTCATAGGACGACACACAACAAACAAGAACAATTAAATAAAATTATTACAGACACCACATCATTCAACCCCTCACATGAAGTCTTCCCCTCGTTCAATGACCCTCTCCCCGCTTCACTCTTCCCGCCGTTCAGCTCACCCCTCTCTCCTCCCTTCACTTCGTTTTCTTCTTCTCATGATCGGCAGCGCCCTCACAATGTTTATAATTTATAATGTTCTTTCAAAGGCTCTGACGAAATAACCACAGACCTGATATTTAAATTTGAGTATATGTGAATAAATGGGATTTTGTTTTGGGAAAAAAATAATTTCAAAAACTGACGATAGATAGCATTGTTGGCGTCATAAAGTGCATAAAACACAATTGCTTCAAATGTTATTTCAATTTTAGGAGTCTAATTAAAAGACATGACGAATGTAACGCTGAATACATTTCCAATAAAAAGGCGAACCTGCAATACTTGTTATTCTGTATATGAGAAGGTAGCCATGATTTTCAATGAAAAATATCTGCTCATGATGTTTTTTTTTCCACAATAACGTTGATGATACCGCAATTGATGAAATTTTAGCCATTTAGTTATCCGACAACGTCAAAAATTGGTTATCGACCACATTGGCTAAAATTTTTTAAATGGTTATTTCTCGTAGTCTCGCAATCCTCTTCACAAAACTGTTTATCTTTTCTGGAAAAAGGTAAACAGTTGACAGTCTGGAAAAAGATAAACATTTCTTGACCTACCATCCAGGGCAGCATATTTTTTCATCTAAAATTCGTGTTTTCAATTTCAATTTTCTGAAAACCTTAATTTTCATAAATATTCTCCGCTGTTAACATTATATCTCAAGAACTACGTCAACGGTATTTACATAAAAATTTTAGCGCCTGTTTAAATAATATGAGCAATGAAATGAACCAAAAGTTTTATTGTTGGTGACTTTTTTAAAAAAATTCATAATTGTTTTTAGAAAAAATATTTGTGAATTTATGGAAAAAATGCATATACATACGTATATTTTTACCCTTAACTTCTTTGCACCTTAAAATGTTTCTTGGAGTTTCGTTCATTTCATTTATCACTATATTTATATAAAGAGTAGAAACTAAAATAGGACTGCTGCATTAAAATTTTGTGTAGAGTGTTAGCCGTTTTCGTTAAGTTTTGTTAAAAGCTACAATAAATTTTACTATTTCTCAAAATGTTATATTTACAAATAATTTTGTTGTATTAATAGTATTTTGCATTATAATTGACAATACATCTAAAAAAACCATAGTTTTAAATAGTTTTTAAAAAATTCCAATTTTTAAAAAAAATGCCCTTTGAAGGCTGTCGGATACCTTAAAGAATTTAAGTAGCAGTTCTGATCCACTGATTGCATTCGGTTTGAGGAAGATTATAAATTCGAAAAGCGGGGTTCATTTGAAGTGAAATGTGGCAAAGGAAGGTTAGGCATTGCTTCGTTGCCAGTGAAATATGTGGTTATAACATTACAGTAAGAGTTAAATTTATAAAAACGGCCAGTGCAAGGATTTTTTCCTAAACTTCAGGCACACCTGTCAATTCGGTTCGTAAAATTTTGCGCTAAATCCCGAAATGCTATCCATTAAAATTTTTTCATATTTAGGCTTTGCTTGAACTCTAAACATGTTCCAGAGAAAAATCTGTAGTGGTAAGTTCATAAGCCATATAAAAACTTCCGGATACGAATGATACTTTTGTCTAGCGGTTATGTCACAGTGGAACGGACCCAATAGCCCCGAGTTCAAACGTTAAGAATGCACTTTGGTGATCCTGGTACTGAACTAACAAACGCAACCTTCGTGGCATCCCTTACCGGTAACAAAATTTGCCATAACGCTTGAGCACGACAAGAGCATTTGTCGCCCACAATAACGTTTAGCGCGATAAAAACGTTCGTCGCCTGCCAAAAATACTTGGTGCGATAACATGGTTCATTTTTCATCCAACTCACTGGAAGGGGGAGAATGTGATGGTAAGTTCATAAACCAGCAAACAACTTCCGAATACGAGTATACTCTTTTGTCTAGCGGTTATGTTATACGGTCCAATGGTCCCGAGCTTGAACCTCAAGAATGCACATTGATGACCCTGGTTCAGAAGTAACGATCGCAATCTTCGTGGCTCCCTCTACTGTTAGCAAAATTCGCCATAACGCTTGGCGTGGCAGGAATGTTTATCGCAAACCATAACGTTTGGAGCGACAAAAATCTTTCGTCTCTCGCCTAAAACACGTGGTCTGATAACATCGTTCATCTCACATACAACTGACTGGACGAAGAGTAATGTGGTGGAAAGTTCATAAGCTAGATAACAACGTCCGGACACGAGTGTACACTTTTGTCCAACGTTTACTTTACAGGCAACGGACTTTTCCAGTGTCCAAACATGCGATAAAGATCCTTAGAGCTATCTTTCGCACAATCCCAGTGAGAAAATGGCAAAATACACCCAATCCTAGTGACAAAAATATAGAGCTCTCTTATTTAATCCGGAATGATTCAGGATAAGACAAAAATGTCACAGACATAAGTAACAAACTGATTTTTACAGAGATTTCTGTTATTTCATTAATCACGACAGATACCTTTTCTTTTTTCTTCATATCTGGTTTTATTTCATGGTTTCTCTGACATAGCACATCTCATTTCGTTAAGCCAATCCTTTTTACCCACGAAAAAGAAGCAGCAAATATTTTGCTGTGGTTTGAAAGGAATGACACGAAAGTTGTAGGAATATTGTAACTCAGGAAAAATAGTTGGGAATTCCTTATTCAACTTTCGTTACGGAAGAAAGCCCGCATAAGGTTTCTTAAGTTTTTATTGCTATAATTTATTGGTCTAGTGATAATAAAGATGCTTAATCTAAGAATATTTATCTCAGATATGGATTTTAGAGATTTGATGATGGTTTCAAGCTTTTTTCTTTTCTGAAGTTCTCTATTTAACTGACTTTCTGTATGGGAAAATAGAGCAGCGCACTTCAATTTTTGCTCATTTCCAAATTGACTTGGATATAGGTTCTCATATTTTCAACTGTGCAATCATCTTTTTTTAGGAATCGGATGTGCAATGATTCATTCCATACATCCATTTATTTTAATTCTAATACATTTTGTAATATCTTATTAAAGACCGATTAATTTTTTTCATTTATTTCCCACCATATTGCAGCTACTTTATTCCAATACTAAATTTTGAAAACATTTTTCTAACATATAATTATTTGTTGCGAAGTCTTGCACCTCCATCTGTTTTTCAAAAATATCAGAAAAAGTGTTCGGAATTGTATTGTATGTATTATTTTGCACATAAAAGTTTTGATAATTTAATTTTAACAAGTGTATATTTGTTGGAAGATTGTCCTCTATTCATGTAAAGTCACCTGTTCGAACCATTCTAATTATGGTATATATTATTATACACACAAAATATTAGAGAATTTAGTTTTAACAACAGTATATTTGCTGCAAGATTGCCCTTTATTCATTAAAATCATCTGTTAGAAAAATTCTAATTAATGTTTCAACACGATGTTATAGGCTAGTGTACACTGCATGAAGTAAAAGCTTGTCAATGCATTTTGAAATGTAGACTTGTAGAATTTGAGCTATCAAATGTGGCAAGTAGGTCTTTAGAGATAAGTGTTGCCAAAAAAATTTCTCAAAATGCTCATTTTCTGTTAATTAAATGCTAAGCAAAACTTCAAAGCATACCTTTAATACTCCTACAACATATTATGGCACAAAAAAACTTTTTAACCATTTTAAATCGAATTACAAAAATAACCTGTTTTCTCGTATGCCATATTTACCAACCACAATTCTAGCTTTAAGCAAATTCTTACAAAATAAATTCATACTCGCCATCCAGCATCTATCTAGATCATGTCATTTTACTAAAAGCCAGCGTTCTTAACATTCACCTTAACGAAGGAGATAGTCTTTCTCCCTAAGGGCGAGTGTTCCAACAAAAGAATCCTTGAAGTTGAAGTCGTATACATTAAATTTTTCTTTACAAAATTCATTTAACATTGATGGTCGCAATTTTTATCACCCAATTTCATTTAAAACGCTCAGTAATCCGTTTATAGTAATTTTCACATTATAATCTTTAATTAAAAAATCCATACATTTATATTTTAAAGATTTTTTTTACATGCCTGCTTCTTTTTGTACGGAAATACCTCGCATATTATAAACGATTTCGAATTAATACCAAATAAACTACCAGATTTCAAATTTAATGGAATCCTTTATCACTTTTTTAAGATCTAGTTTCAACGAGTATAAGAGCCTTTTCAGAATTCAATAACGCTCATGTTGCTATCAGAAATGTAGATGATCATCTAATCAATTACATTTCAAAGAGTAATTTCTACTATCAACTGTAGCTAACAGGAAATTAATTAAACACCCTCTCAGTTAATAATTCTCAAGAGTATTTTTGTTATTAACTGTAGCTAACAGGAAAGGAGATTAATACCTGTTCAATTGCCAGTTCTTATGCGTAATTTGTCATATTAGAACAGAGATAGAGATAAACATCTGCTCAATTACCTCTTCGTAAGAGTAATTTCTGTCACCATTAGTAGATAATTGGAAACTGGGTTGAGCGTCTGCTTAATTACAAATTCCTAAATACCTCAGCAGAATTCTTCCACATTTTTTTTCAGTTCATTTTAACATATTGAAACAAATAGAAGTGTTAAGATTAGGAATTATAAAAAAAGACGTAAGCTGTTCTTGAAATGTGAAGGCAAATATAATCATTGGCATAATATTTTTTCTCTGATAATAAATATATTATATTCATACAATCATATAAAATTTACAAAAATATAATCATAATTTAAGTGGCAGATGGTGTATTGAAAGCTAATAAAATATGAAACAGAATTTACGTTAAATAATGATTCTATAAATATGATTAAATGGTATTTGTATTAAATACCCATTAAATAAGATGAAAGATTACTGAAATATATGTTTTAAGCTAATTTGTCGACATCTCCCTTAGGAAACGTACCCATCCACTACAATACAAACACACCGGGAAAAGTGTAGATCTACAACTCAACATTTAAAAGGCAACGTTATCCCTGCTGCCCCTCTCGATCCAACGTCCCTACCTGTGAAAAGTACGTTTTATGATGGATTCGCCCGTCCCATAGCGATAATGTTGAAATTGAGACGCAAGTGTAATTACTATCAATAACATACCACCTACTCAAGTTAGAGAGATGGCGTAACTTACGAAACGAAAAAAACCATCAAAAGAAAATTCAATTATTGTCGAATCAATTGATTTATATGAAAATTTTATTTAAATAAAAGTAGTGGTAGTTTCCATCTGATATTTGAAAGTTAAATAATAATGTTTGAATGCAATGTATAAAATAATTTTATTTAAAAACTTTGAATTAACTCCCATATTAGCCTTTGAGTAGCATAGCCGATACTTATACGTAAAGTATGAAGCTAATATCATAATATTAATAAAAGTAATTAATATTTTGTATTATTTCAGTATAATTAATTACATGAATTTACAAACTTTGTGAGAAATTTTACTAAATAAACATAGGCCATAATTAAAAAAAAATGTAATCGCAAATTTTCAATTATCATGTGAGAACATCATTATATTTTAATTTATTATTTAGTTTAAGGCATTAACTGGTTGAAACAATCTCGAGACAACTCTCTCAGTTCCTATTCCCCCACACCTTTACAGCATCTCTCTCTCTCTCTTTATATATATATATATATATATATATATATGCGAGATTGTTTCCAACCAATTTAGGCTGGTTAATAACTTAAATTAATTGAAATAATACATAAAAATTCAGAGAATGAATAATTTAGAAATCAAGATTTAACTTTAGCTGGAGATAAATCGCCAAATATGACAACTTTCTGCATTATTTTCTAATAACCCTAAAAGTGAAAAATGGATGCCCAAAAGCGAGAATTCGCCAATTTGTTGTCTACGCATTTTGAAGTTTCAAAAACCTCAAACCAGAACTACATCATTCTCTCATATGGTAATAATGATTATTAAAATATTCTTTTTTATTATTTTATGATGTGTAAACTTAATTTAATTACGATTTCCGGTTAGTATCATAATCATCGGAATGATAAATAATATAATATACTTTTTATTAGCATGTGAAGAGAAAATTGCCAGAATTTAATATTTAATCCATAGCCGAAAGACGAAAGCCAGGCGAATGACGCCTACAGTATTTATTGTCTTATTAAAATGTTTCGGGTTAATGGTTTCGAATTTCTTAACAAAAGTATTCCTCCTACTTTTTCCATCTGTGTATATATATATATATATATATATATATATATATATATATATATATACACATATACAGTGAAACCTCCTTACAACAATATTTTAGGGACCAAATAACTGTATTGTTGTAGAGAGGCATATTGTTATATCGAGGGCCCACATATTTTGAGCATTTAATAAGAGTTTTTATTATTATTATTATTAGTTTAAGGTGCATAACATACTACTATATTTAGAAGAAATTAATTTGTAAAATACTAAATAATAGTGGTTTAAATACTAAAAAAATAAATAAGATAAATTCAGAAAATAAGCCCAAAAATATTCACATACCTAAAAACACTTTTTATTGAAAATAATCCAATATTTTTGTTTGTTTATTCATTTTTTTAACTGTTAAGTTCACCAATACTGTATGCATTGAGTCTAGTGCACGAAAATGTTCTTCATTTGTCGACGGAAGGCTTGAAAAAAATGTCCGTAGGGAATTCACAGATGGAAGAGCTTCCTGGGATGACAATAAGGACTGCGATGGACCTGTATCATCATCATCATCTTCATCATTGTTTCCTATCTCATCAGTAATTTCAGAGAGAATATCTTCATCAGTAACTCCTGCGAAAACCATAAGATCATCATCTGCTGTTAAATAGTCTTCTATACTAATTCCAAACTTTTTACCGCTTGTTTCTTCAAGTTGGTATACGGATTTTTTGATGTGCAAAACACATTCTTGATCATCTGAGAGATCATTTTCTATGGAATTTTCATCATTATCAGATTTATTATCTTCCATAACACAAAGACCAGCCTTTTTCCGGCAATTCCGAATGGTTTTTTCTGTTACTTCCCACCAACTTCCACAATGAGTCATAATAGACGGAAAAAATAACAAAAGAAAACGAAAAAAAATCATTTGAAAATCAAAATATTATTATAAAAGGAGAAAATAATACTGAAATTTAAATTGAAAAAATCGTTTTACAGAGGTATATTGTTCTAGGGAATATCGCAATATTGAGGGGAGATTAACATTAGTTTATATGCAAAATCACCGGGACCACAAAACATTATTGTAGTAGAGGGGGTTATTGTTGTATCGGGTATCGTTGTAGCGAGAGTTTACTGTATACTATATTTTCCCCAAATTTGTAAAGGTCTTAATACCAAATTTTAAGATTTCTATTAGATTTTGAACAAAATCCGTGTGAGCAAGTTCTTCTGCTCAGCTGTTCGGATATATGTTAACATGACAATTACAAAACGACTGAGAGTTAGCTAAGATTCGGTACGCAGGTTTAATATCTACAGTGCAATATCACTTGTCAAATTTCAAGCCAAAAAGGTCTGTATTTTCAGAAACATATGAACTCAATAATTCTAAAACGCAATAACTTCTCTATATTAAAACAAGCCTTTAATGCTGCTTCCCAAGAGCCGGCCTTCACTATGAAGGGACCAGGTTGCAAGAAACTATTTGGGGCCTTAAATTTTTAGCAAAATAAAAAAAAAACATTTGCATATTTATTTCATGATATTAATTATTATTGGATTTTGTTTTTGCTATTAATTACTCCAGGAAAATTACAACTTTTCCAATTTCTTTTTTCGATACTTAGTGTTTAAGTATTATACTGATATGCTTGACAGAAGATAACCCTTTACTGATTTTAATTTGCTGAAAGAAGATTCATCATTTATTATATTTAGTAACTGGCAATGTAAAGAAAAGTTTTAACCCAGTTAATACATTTAGAAATAAATCATTATATTTATTAATTAGTATAAATTTAAAAATGTATTGAATGTAAATATTCCTCATTTATTATATTTAGTAACTGACAATATAAAGAAAAGTTTTAATCCAGTTTAACCCATTTAGAAATTAAAGAAAAATTTTAATCCATTTAGAAATACACCTTTACATTTATTAACTAGTACTTAATATGTTGTGGCAATTAAATGTTGGCTCGGAATAGAACCTGGGACCTTTGGATTAGAAGGCCGATAACATAACCACAGGACAAAAGCATGCTCAACTCCCGTAGATGTTATCTGTCTTATTAAGATATCACCACAGACTCACCCACCAGTGAGTTAGACGAACGATATGCGTTGTTGTTGAGTGGTGATGAATTGGTTTGTTGAGTGAGTGGTTGCTGTGTGTCTAAAGCGCCGTACCCATGTTTGTTTGGCGAGCGGAGAGCTTTATTTAGTTAAGCCAAGCGTTATGGTAACGTGCGTAGATTGTTGAGTCAAGTGAGTCTGACGACATTGGTTGCGGGTAGATGGCGCCACACATCAGTTGCTTGAAGGTGAAGTTTCATCGTCCGAGGTCACCATTGTAGGAAGGTGACATCCCTCTCATTCAAAATCAAATCCCCTTGCAAAGAAAGTATTTGGATTAGGCTTTCATTTATATCGTTATTATAAAATGTTTCACAAGTCTTAGAACAATTTTCTAATTCAATTTTTTCTAAAGTTTTTGTGTCAGTGACTGATTTGAAATACTTTTCACTCCGTCTTTTATTTGTACAATACCAGTATCCGTTACACAATTAAAAAATAACATCAAAATTACTCAACCAAGCTTTCCACAATTTCATCTTTTGCCTTTTAGATTTTTTTTTTTTTTTCTATTTCGAATTCGTCTTTCAAGAAATGTCTTGAAAGAATCAAATTATGTACTATCGCTTCGTCTAAATATGAGTTAAATTTCGTTCTTAAATTTTGGATTTCAGCTTTAATGACTTAATTAAAAGCTCAGTAAAAAAACTATTATTTTTATTTAAAATAGTCTATTAATTAATTTTAGACAATATTGTAAGCCAATCTACTAAACATAAAATAAATGTCATTTCTTTAATGAATCTAATAAACTTTTAGCTTCGGAACTGTTGTAATAATTGTTGAATTTTCTTCCGTATATATGATCCATAAGCACGAAGTCGTATTTATTTAGTAATTTGATTACACTTAAAACTTTCCATTATTAGGCGTTCCTATTATTTCATGGGCTCCACGAAGTGAAAGAGTGTTATACATTAAAAATAGAATACGTCAAATCTTTAAATGTCTGCAATCTTTTTCAGTAAATAGTGCAATCCGAATAAAATTTTTGAAAACCTTTAAATGTCTACTAATTTAATTACGTTTATCAAAAATGAGAAAATGTTTTTTTATTGTTTTGTAAATTTATCCATTAAATAATCAGTATGCCGGCGTTCTGGCACAGGGGTAGCTTGTCTTCCCCGTGATCTGGGCTTCCCGGGTTCGAGTCCCGGTGCGGGCATGGTTGTTATTGTGTTCTGTCTATGCCCACCTGTAAAAAGGGGTTGTGCACGCGAATGTGTGTTGTCATCTTCATTTGAGCTACAAGTTAGACTTCTGCCCTCTGGGTAGTCAGGGGTCTTTACCCTCAGAAGCTACTTCACCTCCTTTCCGTGGAAATACGGACATGACAAAAAAAAATTAATCAGTATGATTGTATAGCATCATTTCACTAATAGTGGCGAATATCATAACGACAACGTAACTATCGTTTTTGTACAATATAAATAGTTAATTGTATGTCTAATTGTATGGTCTATTAATATTATTTAAATTTGACAATTAATTGTTTAATAATTTAAATTTTTTTTATTAAATGTTATTTTAAGTTTCTTAGTGATTATTCATAAGTATTATTATTCATAAAGTAACTAACTATCAACTACAAACGATAATTTTACTAACTAATTTTGAGCTAAGTAATTTTCCCCATGTATGCAGTATTAAAAATATTATAATTTCAGTAAAGTTTTAAAAACATAACTTGGCATTACTTATTTATAAACTCGTAGAAAAAAGTTGTCCATTCTTCTGAAAATATTCGAAAAATTCTTTTTTATATATAATTAATTAGTCGCCAAAGTATTAATATTTTTTGAAAGCAGTTTCTAGAAATTATAACTATTCTATCGCCTTGTTGCAAAATACATCATCTGTCTAATTCATAAATTATGACAAATGTTATTTTATATGCGTATTTTAAATTTCTAATTTACTTTGACATGGTATTGATGGATTACTGATGTTATATATATTTTTTTTATTTTCGAGCGTGTACACATCACTATATAATTAATAGAAAACAAAACTCCTTAGAAAAGGATGTGTTTTTCGTAATTGTTTTAAAATTAAATTCATATTCTATTACTGAGCAGTTAAAGTTTGAATCAACTAGTTTATTTGAGGAAAATCAGGTTGAACAACACTGCGTCAAAATGCACTGAAAGAGTAATTATTCTAATTAATAGAATGTACAATTTAGCACTATTTCTATAAAAATGTTTTTAATATTTAGATGATGAAATATATATAACATATTCCTTGTATTTAAAAGTAAAGTTAAAAGAAACCATTTTCAAAACTTGAATGGCGTTGTTTTTGTGAATTAGTATCCCATTGTTAATAACTGGCATAAAGTTGGCGTTTTTTTTTATACTTGCTTAACACAGCTATGATTTTTACATATGAGAATTCAATGATGACGAGAATTTATATAACATGAAGATGGTCAGTTGATCTTCTTCAGTGAATCCTTCCCATCTACACTTGGTATCTTACCCATTTGCCGACAAGAGTGGTGCTATTAGAAAATTATATCTTATCGATTTATGGTTGCAAACTTCTCTGCGGACGTCTGTCGCTTCCGTTTCTGTTTGGTGAACTCTGAGTTCAACTCTCTGACCGCTGGCTATCACAGAAAGATGTGCAGAGCGCCATCTCGTGGAATTAATTTATCACAATAGTGCAATCCAATTATATTTTATAAAATTTGAAATTCAGCTAATTGTTTAAATTTCCCTAAAAACTTGTAACATATTTTTTTTCATTTCTGTAAAATTGCTCTGGTTAATCCGTAGGCATGTATGGTACCATTTCGCAAAAAATAGTGAAAACTGAAATTAATTTTTGTACACCATTAATCGATATGTTGCACAGTGAGAAAATATTCTGAAATTTTGAAGAAATTCTATCGAATGTTATTCTTAAGAAACTTTTTTTAAAACAATAATAGCGTTATAATTGTTAACTATTATATTGCTACCAAAAAAAATCGCATCAAATTGTTAATCGATTGTTAAGTCGATATTGTCCGTCTCTCTTCAGCAAAAGACACTGCAATTGAGTTATAATTTATAGAAATTTAAAGTTCATCTCTTTGTTTCATTTTCAGTTGAAATTAAAAAAACATTCTATTTCTGCAAAAATGTACGCTAATTATTCCATAGGCAAGTACAGTAAAATTTTGCAAATGATAGTGAACATTGAAATTAATTTTTGCATACCAATAGATATGACAATGATATTTAATACATTGAAATAGAAATATTCTACAATTTGGTTCTAAATTTGATAAGTTAAAATATTAAAGTAACGTTGTGTCAACAGCAAACAGTAGTAAATTTTAATCTGTATTAATTTTAATATTTTTATTGTTAATCATATATTTACAGATTATATACGGATTCAATAAATGATCACTTTTTATTATTAATCCGCAATTCACAGACTATAGGTGGATACAATAGCATTATAACATTAGTAGGACTCTAAAAGAAGCTCATGGAACGAATTTGTCAGTTCTTCTGGAACTTTATAAAATTGTATTTTTTTATTTTATTTGTCACTGATGAATTTAATTAATCTTTTTAGCAAACGATTCTTAGAAATTTATAGCTATTCAATTATTTTGCTGAAAATTACTTTGGATAAAATACAAATTAAATTACAAATTATTTAATATGCATATTCTAAATTTATCGCATTCTTTGAAATGGCATTGAATGCATTTTGAAATCATTCTTTTCGTGATTCGAAGGAATACATGTCATTATATATTTAATTGAAGCAAAGAATTTTTTTTTGTTAATTTCTTTAAAAATAACTTTCGGCTTCACCATAAAACAGCTCAAGTTTTTATTCTCACTGATCCAGTTCAACATAATCAGTTTGAATTGTGTTTTTTAAAATCTAGTAAAATAATAGTTATTGGGATTACTACATTATGTTAATTACCTTATTTCTAAAAAAATATTATTAATGTCATATATAGTTGAGAATTTCGCTCCATGTTAATTTAACCCCATTCATTAGAACGATGTAATTATTACTCATTGTTTCTTTATTATTTTCTACAAGACTTAATCGCTGAGTTTGAGATGGTAGCGTTTATACAGATTTACAGGTTCTTAAACTGATGTTGAAATTATCGAAATCGTCAATCTTTTCATATAATATCCCATGTCTAAATTTTAAAACTTTTGATTGGTGAAAAACCCAAATTAGATTTAGTTATATCTCTTGTAAGTGATTTGAAATTTTTAATTATTATCAATGAAATTATACGTATGTTGCTGCTAATTCCACTTATTGCATTAAAAATTTTGTCTATTTCGCTGGGTGTGTTTTTTGGTATATGATAATGTGTCATAACAAACCGATCAAATTTGCTCAGAATTATTATTTAAAAGTAATATTACGATACTGCTAGTATTGTTTTAAAAAATTAATATAAACTATATTAATCTTTTTCAGGAAATTTTACATTAATCCTAAACTAGAAAAATATTTTTGGGCATAAATAAAATATATTTATAGTGGCGCCATAAAATTTGACTTAGGGATAAAACCTTGGAACGGGAGTTGTCAACATTTTTGAAAACAGAAGATAAAATTGTTTTTTATTCAATCCTACTACAACAAATTATAAGATTTAAAATCAATCTTTAAAAAAAATTAGTCTTTTTATTTTTACAAAGCAATGAGATTTATTTGAACCGTAGACATTACAATTGCTACAGTGCATTTCCACAGATTGCTAACTCGTTTTATGAAATGAATAGACCGACAAAAATTGCATACACTATGCTACTACTAGGAATGCATGCCAGTAAAAAAATAATTTAGTATATATCGCATTGCTAGAAATGACAAGCACAATAATTACTATGATTCAGTGTATTTTCATGATGGAGGCAGTTGAGAATGTATAATAGGGCCAAGAAAATTAAGTTTATATAATGTTACAAATAAACTTGACAAAAGTTTAGGGGAAAGATAAATTCAAGTTGTGAAATATCATAATACCACTCTGAAATGAGAGGGCATTAAAACAAGGTTGAATGGACAGAAACTTCAAATTTATTATTAATATTTTTATATTCAAATATATAAATTATATTGTTAAATACAGAGAATATTTCAAGTGACATTTTCTGAAAATGATATTCTATTTATATTTAACGATGTTTGAAATGCTCTAAGTGTCTTAAATGTTTGAAGAAATTAAATAAAATTGATAATAAAGATTTTGAATAAACACTAAAAGATATATATTCCAATTTTTTTAAAAAAAGTAATTAAAAGTCGTTTGCAGTTGCTAGAATACTCTTATTTCAGTATTTGTTCATAAACATTATTTTTAAAAAATTAGCATATAACTGGAATTACAATATCATTTACAGTTTTGTTAAAAATAAATTCATATTTCAAAATAAGGAAAAATTGATTGAAAAAAAATTATTCGCCTAGAAAATTTTGAAACTTAAAAAAATATACATCTTTTAATTTTTTGAAAAAGTTTTTTAAAGAAATTCGACATATTTATATTTTAATACATATGCATAAAATTTTATGAATGATTTTTTCTACAAAGACTTACTTTAAGATTTCTTAAGACTTAAAAAATTACTTTTTTGAATTATTCACTGAGGAAATAAAGCATAAAACATGAAAAATACATACAATTATTTTTAAGACCATTTTCTAATATCATATGTAATTACAATAAATACAAAATGTTCAACAACACGTCTGACAATATATATGCATAGGATCAAACGAGTTCAGCGTGAACTAATATATAATTTACTCACAGGTCCAATTCCGTTCAACGAATCTCTTCACACGCAGATGTGTCATTCCTCTTCCAATTCCCACCCTTCAATTCGAATATTCGAGAACACTATAGAGTATTAGACTTGCAATTAAATTCTGCTGAGGCTGAATTACCTGCATAGTAGTGGAATTCTGAACCTAATGATGGACGTGCATGTTCCGCTGCAACAAGGAAGTTAAATTACGGCTATCCTCCAATTGGCCATCGATTGTGGGAAAAATATTTTAATGAATTGTTCAAAAGTGGTATCCGATGTAATTCGATTCGAATGAGGTGTATCAATTATTTATTCGGATTTCATTCCTAAAATAATTATTGTTAGAAAATAGAAGCATTTTTTGATATGAATTGGCCCTTTAAAAAACTATGTGTTTCTTTGAAACATTTCTACGGTTATATCTTTTGTCTTAGTAAGAATGATGGAATATGATTTCTCATTTCGAAACATTTTGTGATGGAAGTTAAAACCAAAACTAAGATCCTGAGACAGCTTTTTGATGCTGTGTAGCCTTCATTTGCCTGACTGATCGAATGTACATTAGGATGGAACAAAAAGATCACGGGCATTTTTTTTTCTTAAAGATTTTTGTTTGGTAAGAATGCGAAAAAGGTGCCTGTTTGGCTCAAAAATGTTATTTAAAAACTTAGTTGCAATATTACATTACCTTGAAATGACAACAAAAAGCTTGTAATTTGTAAAAAATATCGAAATTTAAAAAATGGACTATTGAATTTTTTCTTAAATTTTACTTTGGGTAATAGTGAGGAAAAGTGTTCTTTCAAGTTCAAAACAATATTGAAAAAATTTGGTTGCAATATTACATTATCTTGAAGTGCCATAAAAAGCTTGAAATTTGTTAAAATAATTGAAAAAAAATATTTAAAAAGGTTTTTAAACTTTTCCTTAGATTTTAGTTTGTCGATATTGGTGACTAGGGTCTGAACAAAATTCTACTTTTAAAAAAATCAACATTCGAATTCAACATTTCTTAAAAATCGACTCTCGCCCGTTTTCGAATTTTTGTCAAAAAAAGATATAGTGATGTTAATGAATTAAACAACTCCAATTTAACTCAAACATACTATTTAATAATACTAAAGTTATTTACAGTTAGGTAAAAATCAAATATAATTTTATATTAACTTAGAACTAAAAATTGACTAATTAACGGAAGCTTTTACAACAGTCGCTACGAGCATTTTTTGTGCGATGCATCATTCCCAACGCGGATCTTCGAATCTGGCGAATCACTCAGTTTCTTGCGCCGTGCTTCGAATCTGCCGAATCACTCAGTTTCTTCCGCCGTGTGATTTTTCTCCTGTATCCATCCGCTTCGCGGCGGGACCACTACAAAAGAAAAAAAGATTAGGGAAAAATATTTATTTAATTTATAAAAAATAACAAAAAACGAAATCAATTTCAAAGTCAAAATATTTTTTAACAATTGAAGAATACATATATATATTACTTAGATAAAATAACAAAATACTCAAACAAAAACTCCAAATAATATTCATATTATTTTTTACTAATTTTAATTTTTCCTAAGAAAATAAGATTTAAAAAAAACATAAAATATCCACTGAACTGTGTTCTTATTTCGGACACAATATTGTCTGAAATTGAAAATACTTGTTCACTAGAGCTTGATTTTATAGTTTTTATTGAATCAAATAACAAATCTTATGTTTTTTTCTTCTTTTATTCCGTTGCCTCAAATAATGAAAATATAACTTTCTGTGTCTTTGGATTTAATTTTTCTTCAGGGTCTTCAAGAAACTTAAGAATTGATTTTTCTATGGCTTCTTTTAATAAAGCATTGCTCTGATGAGTAATTTCTAGGATTAGCTCTTCATCAGAATCGATGTCCACATAAGAATTTGAAAATATTCTAGAAAATAAGTATAAAATTAATAAAGAATCAAATACGCATAAAATTAATTTTTACATAATAATATGACTTCTCTGAACCGTTTAACTTCTTTAATTTAAAATTCGTTTCCAAATGCGACAAATTGTCTTAAAATAACCGTTCAACCGTAGTGGTGACAAATTATCTTTCAGGATTTAAAATATAGGTTATATATATATATATATATATATATATATATATATATATATATAT
>JAPMOQ010014598.1:59564-80355 GCA_026543055.1 Argiope trifasciata
GGGGGGGGGGGCTTTTCTTCCAACTGGTAGTCTTAAAGGTCCTTAATGGAAGAGGATGGAACTACCGAAAAAACAAATGTTTGCACTTTTCAATGGTTCAATTGGAAGTTGGAAAAAGCCGTTTGCGCCCATCTTGGAAACAACGGAACAAATCGAAAAAACACGGTTAGGCCCTTTTCGGAGTGAAATGCTTTTCAGGAAAAAAATGTTTCCTCCGCTTGGAGGGTTAATGTAAAAAAAAAATCATTTCAAATGGGTCTGGAGATGTCCTCAAATTCTTATTAACGAAAAGAATTTTAAGTAATTTTATCACCTAAGTCATTAAAAGGTGCTTAGTTGTAGGCTAGTTTTAATCACAAGCATGTAATTAAGGTAAAACTTTATCAATGCATTGGGACTGTCTTTTGAAAGCTTGCGATAGGTGAGAGTTAGTGTATGGACGTTAAGCGTTATATGTCATTGGGTATATAGAAAAAAAAGGAAAAAAAAATTGTCATTTTTTCATCTTTTTTCTCAATACCTAGATTGGGATTCTGCCTTATACAAACAACCTTGATCTTTCCCTTCAGCTGCGATCTTTTTTCATCAAACTCGTTAGTTAAGAGAATAAATCCACATCTTCTAAATTGTGTAAGAGCATTCATATTTTCATTTTAGCATTCATATATTTATTTAAATTTTAATGTCATTCAATTTATATTCTATTGTTCATTTTTCTTAGATTCTGAAAGCAACAGCGCACCCATCCTTACAAATCCATTAAATTCCATTACCTCCATACCTAACGGCAAAATCCTTAGTTCGACAAATATTTTAACATGCCCTTCGACAATACTGCAAGTTGTATTCGACAAAGAAATACTGCAAGTTGTAATCGACAAAAAATGTTTTACGTAGAAGAATATATTTTCCTTTTTTTAGAAGTACGACACAAGGAATGCGTGATTTAATACCGATAAATGCAGGCAGTGTTTTAAACAGAAAAACCGATGTTTCTTTACATCATGTTTCAATTTTTAACAGATATTTAGAGGCAGGCAATACTTAGTAGATATTTGCAGACAAGCAGTATTTAGATCCTACTATGGCCAGCCTGCCAAAATCCAATGTCATTATTTTTACTTTTATTATTAAATTGTTTTAATGCCAATATTCTGGGACAAATGTTATGAATGTCAATATATATATAAAGAAAAAAGTGAAAAAATTCTAGCATTGGTATTGTTTATAGATAGTTCAAATACTGATATAGGCCTTTCTTCATTCCTCAATAGTAGCTAAAAATTTTCTAAATGTATGTTTTGTATACCCCATGTGGTGACCAAGGGGTAAGAATAGTCCCAATGTATCCCAATGCATGTCGTAATAGGCGACTAAAATGGGGTTGGGCGTAGAGCTAACTCCCCTACCCCATCAAAACTCTACTATTACGAAATCTAAAGAAGAAAATACCCGGCTGCCTAAAGGAAATTGACTTTTGCGTATTGGAAATGCGTTTCGGTTCATGGAATGTTCGTACTTTGTACTCTGGTAAAGGACTGCAATTCTTAATTGAAGAATTTGAACCATCTGGAACCCGCAAAAGGGGTAGACCGAGGATCCGGTGGATCGAGTGTCTAGAAAAAGATCTAAAAGTTCTCAGAGTTAACAACTGGCGAACTCGAACTCTATCCAAGAAGCGGGCAGCCTGGAATTCGATTCTGCGGAAGGCCATGACCCACCCTGGGCTGAAGCGCCAGTGAAGAAGAAGAAATTTTGTATAGAAATTCAAAAATCAAACAATTAAACTGAATTTGCAATCTTGGAAATTGAATGAACCTCTTTCAATATAGCTGTGTCCCACCAAGTTTTTAGGCGGAAGTATAATTTTTGACTAAATAACGAGTTGGGCAATTTCTTCAGTTACTTTTTTCGAATACTGTTTTTAAGAGCAGTGCCCCTGAAAGGATTACTGTAAATATTATATGCAGAAAAGTAGATAAAATGAATAATTTTTAAACACGTTGAAGGACGATAGGTTCTCGGATATCAAGCTAATGGTAAAGTTACAACAGAAAACATTACGAAGTAAATAACTTACTCCATTCTGAAATATTTATCCACAAACCTTAAACACTTTAGGCAAACAATCAGTTTATTTGGATCTAGTGGTGTGCGAATGACGTAATTAAAGCATGCATTTTAAAAACTGTTTCATCATTCGTGTATCTATAATTGGCCCATATTTAAAAGACTTATATCAGTTTTACTGAAATATATTTCATTGATAAATTTTAAATTTGCCATTAGTTCTACTGAAAAATGTAATAAATATTTTCTGGGAAGATCATGAATCTTCTTAGACACAATGTTTATGTAAGAGAAAAATTTATCAAACCGATTTCGGTTTAATTAGGTGAAAAACCCATCATTCTACTTACAGCTTTTCAGAAGTAGTCTTTCAAATAGGGAGATTTGTTTAAAAAGAATTAGCAAACATATCTTTTCCAAATTTTAAAAAAATGCTGTTACTTTAAGACAGTCTATTATTTAAGTATTTTTATGCAATCAACATATTAATTATAATATTAATAGAGAAAAATTCTCTCTCAGAATATTACATTCACCTTTTCTCAAGATTGGGAAAGTAAAAAGAAAAAATTCTCATAAAGTTTTAAAGTCTTTTCTTGCATTTAATTAATTTTCTTTTTTTAAATAATTAGTTTCTTCCATTTAATTTCTCACGTTTAATGTCTTATGAAGTATAGCTCTTCAAAATGAGTTCTTATTGAGCATAGGGAATACGTATATGAAGTTCAAAATTATTATATTAATAAAATTATTTTTCTAACTCTATTGGCATGAAAAAAAAATTCTGCTAGAATTATCATTTTTGCAAATCATGTCATTATTAAATATATACATCTGGGCATTTGCTTCAAAGTAAATTTTCATGCATATTCACATACTACACTGGTGGAAAAAAAATCCCAACACTAGGAAGGATCTGTGCTAGATAAACGAAATTTGGTAGGTGTGTTTATACATCTGAAAGATGACGTCGATTCAAATTTCGAGCTACGCGCGTAAGTATGACGCTAGTAGCGACACTATGAACATGCAAACGAGGTTTGCTTTAAATAAACGCTGTAAGGTTCTTGATCGTTATTTACAGTTGAGATTTGACGAAGAGGGTTAATGTTAGTCAAGGATGCCTCTTAGAAGACGAAGAAGCCATTATCAACAGCTCACTGAGTTTGAACAAGGTCGTGTTGTAGGGCTACGAGAAGGTGGGTTTTCTTTCCGCGATATTGCTGAAAGACTCTGCAGGAATGTATCCATTGTGCATGAGTATTGGCGGCAGTGATCAAGAGAAGGTACTGCTTCAAGAAGACCAGGTTCCGGGTGGCCTGGTCTTCTTGAAGAGGGAAGACCATCGTATTCGGCGTATGGCTGTGGCTAATTGTACTGCGTCTACAGCTGAAATTCGATCTGCAGTCGGCACCACAGTGACACAACGAACTCTTACAAATCGGTTACTTCAAGAACAGCTCCGAGCCAGACGCCCTGTACAGCGCATTCCACTGACTCCAAACCACTGCCGTTTGCGACGTGAGTGGTGTCATGCTAGAGCGTATTGGAAGACGGAGTGGAGATCTGTTGTGTTTTCTGATGAAAGCCAGTTCTGCCTTGGTCTCAGGGACAGCCGTTTGTTGATTAGAAGGAGGCCAGGCGAACGCCTGCTAGTGACCTGTCTGCTGCCTAGACACACAGGGCCTACTCCTGGAGTTATGGTTTGGGGAGCAATTTCGTATGACAGCAGGAGCACTCTCGTGGTTATCCTACGCACCCTGACTGCAATTTTGTACGTCAGTCTAGTGATACAACCTGTTGTGCTGCCATTCATGAACAGCATTCAAGGGGGTGTTTTCCAACAGGATAACGCTCGCCCTCATACCGCTGTTGCAACCCAACATGCTCTACTGAGTGTCGACATGTTGCCTTGGCCTTCTAGATCACCATATCTTTCTCCAATCGAGCACGTATGAGACATCATTGGACGACAACTCCAGCGTCATCCACAACCAGCATTAACCGTCCCTGCATTGACCGCCCATGTGCAACAGGCATGGAACTCCATTCCACAAACTGATATCCGACACCTGTACGACACAATGCATGCACGTTTGCATGTTTGCATTCAAAATTCTGACGGTTACACAGGTTACTAATGTACCAACATTTCACATTTGAAATGGCTCTTCTTGCTATTGGCTCTACCTGTGATCTTGAAACTTTCATCAATTAAATATGTTACCTAGACAAATGTATTCCTAAAATTTCATTACTGTACAATAATTTTTTCTTGGTGTTGGGATTTTTTTTCCATCAGTGTATTTGGGCGTTCCTGTGAATTGTTTGAATCTATTTCATTTATAATTTAAATGAAAATAATTTTTATACATTGTTGATTTGGATTTTTTTCTCACATTATAATTAATTTTTAGCAAAAGTTTTTCCTCTCAAAAAAGAACTTGCAAAAATTAATTTCAAAAACAAAGTTATAAAGATACCAGATTCGACCAAAATGTTAGAGGATGTCTCCACGGTGTATTTCCCATATTCTAAATTCAGGCCTGTTTCGTAAAGATAATATTTTTGTTAAGCATTTTGTCTCAAGGATACCTTCCTGGTTTTTAAAAAGTTAAAAAATAATTGAAATTTTAGAAAAAAAAATAATTATAAATTTTTTGTTGAATAGTAAAAAAAGGTTTTTGGTATAAATCAAATACAGGTTTCTGTAAATTAAAAAAACAAAAATTATTTTTTTGTCTTGTTTTACGTAATGATTAATTTTATGTTTTGACAGATTTTTCACAATGTTTTCACAAATTATAACCATTGTTGAGAATTAACAAGACTATTCGTCCTGTATAGTGGATAAGATGTAGAAGCAAACATTCTTTTATTGTGTTTTAATTTTCAACATTTATTTTGATGATTAATAATTTTATACCTTCAGGAGTAAATTAAATTGAAATCAACTCATCTTTATTGTCTCTATTTTTTCAATTTATTAGCAATTTTTTTTACCTTTGTTCAAAAGAAGATAATTGCATTTTTTCCCATTTTATTGTACGTTATTATTTTCTCCTCGATACATTTTATAAAATATCTCGATTAATATTTTATAAAATGACAAACATGAACATTTCGGTCATAATACTGAATTCCATCACATAATCTTCCGATATTTCTATTGAATTTGAATGAAAATATTAGCATATTCGTACAGATATGTATAAATGTATTACAGTTCTTTCAATGGATTTATTTAATAAAGCTCTTAACAAAATTTGCCAGTTGAGTGTATTTCAGATCTATATGATTTGATACATTTGATTTCTTTAAAATGTCAATGGCATTTAAGTAATTATTGTTATTCAAATTTCGCATTTCCGAAGTTCTCTTTCTCCCCTTACTCATGTAACATTATCAACTACCGTCCTTTAACGTTGTCTGAAAATTTCTAAGGAATTTTGAATTGTATCTTTGTTTGAAAAACAAAGCGTCTAATACTATAAGTTATGTTTTCTGCTTAACACATCCGATTCCTCATTGAACGGTTCTACAAACATTTAGTTCACACAATAACTTAATTCGGTTCTTTGCACTTCAGAAATATCTATGAATTCCCCACTGTTGTGAAATCAAGAACGATGACGCCCTTAAAAAGAAAAACATCTAACTTTCGGGGGAAAGGCATTCCTGAAGGTACGCCATTTAAAAAAGAAACACCAATTGTTAACGAAAAACCAGTTTCTGGAACTTCTATTAATTAATCAATTCTGAGTTTCTAAGTGGTAGTACACTGGAAGGGTTTCATAAAATAATATGTGTTATACTGCTTACTAGAATTATAACAGTTTTGTTTTCAAAAATGATAATAGTAAAAATCTGAAAAGCTATGACTTTATTTTACTGCAATCGCCAAGAATATTATTTTTTATAGCAGTTATCTTTTAAAACATTAGTAGCATGCAAAATCCTAAGGATTCCATGTTATCAGTTTTGTACTGCAAAAGACACAATTTCATCAACAATTGTTTCTCACTTATAGTAAGGTTTTTTTTTGTCCTTTTTCCCTCCTTAATCTATACATAATGAAAAAAGTATTATTTTCAGATTTTTGCTTTTGCAATGGATGAAATTAAATTTCAGGTTATAAATGACGATATACCAATGTTTCTGAAAACAAAATTTAATTAACTGTTTTGGAAAATATTTTCCACAAGTATACTAAACATAATAATATTTGATACCCACTCATTTGTTTCCCCTGAAAGGCATGTATTTTTTAGAGGCAAGATAAAACGTTATTCAGGGAACGATTAATTCAATGGAGATAAGTTGACTAATTAATACTTATTTTCTTACTTACGTGGTGATTTTACGCTGCCGTCGAAGTGCCAAGACCTGAAGCCACGTAGCTTAAAAATTCCAATCTTTGTGAATACTGAGACACCCTAAAAGTGAAACTGAGATGCATTAATGTTAATGATACCAGAGATACATTATTTATTTCTTCTTTATCGGCAAATTCTCTCTCTCTCTCTTTGTACCTCCCCCCCATATATATATATATATATATATATATAAGAGAAATATTAGAGAGAGAGAGAGGTTTAATATAGAAGAGAAAAATATTTGAATCAATTAAAAGTTATTATTTCAGATATACATTTTTAAATAATATCTGAAACACAATTTAAATAATATCACACACATAATGATAAAAATGCAAAAAAGTAAAAGCTCCTTATTCGCGCTTCCTTCATTCGCATTTTCACTATTCGTGAATTAAAAAAAATGCGACTCAATTCCTATATTCGAGGCTAAAAATTTCTTTATTTGCGGATCAAACATCATTATAAAATGATTCCAATTTTTATCCAACCCAATATCCTTTGTAACTGACGTCAAATGGACTAGTAAAAAAGTAAAATAGATTTTATTACAACTTTGCCTAAAGTATGCCTAAAAATGCAGACTGCAAACATAGCCGAAATCGCGATATGAATAGGACGAAATGGATTCGAACAGATAGAATCAAGTAACATTCAGGAATTGCTTGAATCGCAAGACGAAGATCTGACTGAAACCGACTTGGAGGAAGTGTTAAATTCACAGCCCATTGAATAGAGGCTTCAACAAGCACTGGAAACGTGACATTTAATTTGAAAAATGTTAGTGAAGTTTTAAGAATGGCAAATGAACTTTGCGATTTCTTTATGGACATTTATTGACCCGTCTATGGAACGAAGTCTTATTTTTTAAAAGGCAAATTGCTAATGCGACTGCTGCGTATCAGTCTGAATTGGAGGAGCTTTTAAAAAATGCTAAGCAAGAGAAAATTTCAAAATTCTTCAAACAATTGCCTAAGCCTTAAGATAACTAATCAAAATATTCAAAATCTTCAATTAAATTGATATTTTTATATATTTGTTTTTTTTATTTGGCACCTTAAAACGTATCCCCTATAATACCATATAAATTACCATTCCGTATTCACGGTTTCTGTATTCGCTGCAAATTTATGGAACGTATACCCCTCGAATAAAGAGTTTTTACTGTATTATATAATGAGAGAGAAATTATATGTGCTGCAAAAAGGATCAAACGTATGACATAATTGGAAGACGTTTAAAGATTATAAAAATACTTTGAATAAATCTTGTTATTGTATGATATGATTACCATTAAATGCAGATAAAGCATTATTTATCTTCTTAATAAAGGAATGTCTTCAGATTTTTTTCTTGTGAAAAAATCATTTAAAAGCCATAAGGAAATGCTCTTGATGGACAAACTGACGGTTTGTATCACGACACTCCATTTTAGTTATGCTTAATGAATTGCCTTCATCTTGCAATATGGGATTCATTTTTCAATCATTCCGCTTTGTTTATGTGCTCAATGCAAATTCACACACAATGCAAATCCACATAATCCCACTATCTCCTAATTCATTTCAGTATTGTATGTAGTGTGTCCGTTTTAATATATTACAGTTTTTTTACCCTTTAGTTGTTGGACGAAACCTGAACTGCCTCAGACACCCAATCAAATGCAAGGATAATTACATCATGCAAGAGATTCAGATAGTCATGAAGAGCACCAACTATCATGATGATTTATGTTGCGGATTTGCTCAGTTGCGAAACCTCGTGACTGACTGAAGATACATTGAAAGAAAGGGAGAAGAAACTTTGTTTTTCTTCGCTGCAACAATCTGACATTGTTTACAATATTAATTTTCCATAACATCTCAGATTTGAAAATGCTGAAAGAAGCAACGCCAATCATTGATTACTTTTCTTAAATACAATTTCATTCACAATGTTGTTAGTATGAATATGGAAAACAATTCATCGATTTTTAGTGCACTAGTTAACAAGAAAAAACTCATAAACTAAACTAAGTAAGCATATATTTTGTGATTAATAGACTCAAAACTCAATGAAATTCTTTGGTCAAGATTAATAAAAAACTCTATTTTATATGGACTCAGTGGAAGAATAGGGCAATCTTTCTATATCAGAGAGAGTAGATGATAATGATGGGCAATTGCGATTTTTCGGGTAATTTTGGCATGATAGCCATCTTGAAATCTAAATGTTGCTTGCTTGAAAATTTTTGCAATGTATTGCCTACCTTTAAGTATCTGTTGAAAATGAAGCATTTTTTGGCGCATATGTTTTGAGTGACATGGCAGAAGTGAATAAGCAAGATATATTTGAGAGATTCTTAAACCCATATTTTTTTAATTAATTGAAAATTAGTTTAAATTAATTTTAAAATGTGAGATGTAATTTAAAATGACTTTTAAATTAAAATTTTGTTTTATTGAACAATTTGCAGCTGACTCAGTTAATAGCATTAAAAAATACCTTTAAAAATTATACCATAAAAGTAATGCATCTCCCAGGCCGCGGTAGCCTGGTTGGTAGAGCGTCAGTCTCGTAACTGAAAGGTCGCGGGATCTGTCCTCGTCTTGGCCAAAGGCCACCGTGTTGGCTAATGGCAGTTGGGGCATGTTAAATATGTCGAGACAGCAAAGTCATGAAAGTTCCCATGACAAAACGATACCTCTGGGGGTACTGAATTAGGGATGAGTCGGTCTCTGATTTGGATCTAAATTCCGACTTGCTGATGGATGAATGAGTGTATGAATGAATTCGACCAACCCCTAAAAAGGGTTGTGTTGTGTGTGTGAGCTAGAAGTCAGACTTCTGCCCTCTGGGTGCTCAGGGTCTTTACCCTCAGAAGCTACTGCACCAACTTTCCGTGAAAAACACGGACACGACAACAACAATGCATCTCCCAATCTGGAATTATACTCTTGTTGGAAATAGTTCCAGCTTTTAAGCGTTGTCATACCAATTGAAACTGTCGTTTGTTAAAGTCAATTGACACTTTAGTGAACATTTCCGAAAATTATTCCAATAATAATTCCAGTTGCAATAAACTGATGAGTTTCAGAAACTCTCAAATTTTTTTATCTTATTCCCCTCAAACTTTCTGGTCAAAACATGTTGACCAAGGAATGCCTCATTTTTAACAGATACTTAAAGGTAGGCAATACTTGGAAGATATTTTCAAGCAAGCAGCTTTTAGATATTACGATGACTAGCGTGCCAAAATCCATTTAAATTATTTTTACTTTTATTCATTAAACTTAGTAGAATTACATCTTCATGCCCATATTCAGGGACAAATGTTATAAATATATGTATATATAGAACCAAAAAAGTTAAAGAAAAATGCCTAGCATTGGTATTGTTTAAAGATGAGAATAAGTGATGATACGAAAAGATATTTCGAATAAAGATGCCTTTCTTCATTCCTGAAAAGTAGCCGAAACATTTTTAAAAGTATATTTTATATAGAAATTCTAAAAAACACAATTAAATTTAATTTGTAACCTTGATCATTGAATGATACATCATTTTTCAATATAGCTGTAACCTTCAACAAAGAATTGGCGCAAACGAAACACTTTCCAAAATTTTCAGACTACACAGCTTAGAAATAAAAATAAAGTTTAGGTTTTCGTTCTTAATGAGAGGGCTTTTTAAATAACTTTATTGTGGTTATTAATCATATTGTAGATAGATAGATCGTTTTTATTCCCATTCTTTTTAATAATTTACGAACGCAAACCTTGCACATGCATGGATAAAAAAATTTCACCCAATGCAGGCATTTCCAGTAATTTTTCATTCACAAGAATTTCAAAATTAAGTCCTAGATTTTTCCGTATTTCCTTTTTTATTTTTAATTATAGGATTTTATATCACATCAAAACACGATTTATGAGGCTTTTTAAATATTTCCTCTTTGAAATAGGTTCATTATATTTGTGACTAATTATGGAAAAATCCTTATGAAATCCACTTTTTTTAGAAAACATCATTTTCATTTTATCTAGAATTCCCCAGATACTTTTAATATCCCTGAAAAAAAAATGTAAAATGTCCCTTTTGTATTTATAATGAATTCTTTTTGATAAAAATGGTTTCCTAAAATTAATATTGGAAATCAGTCGGTGATGTTAAATTTGTCTATACATATAATAAAGCTGAATGTGTGTGTGTGTGTGTATGTGTGTTGGCTCTCTACAAGCCAAACCATTGGACCTACAGCTACCAAATTTGGTACATGTATACCGTGGAGGTCGGGAATGTGCACCTCGGGGTCCTTTTTTCGAATTTTTCATTAGGATTTGAATTAATTAAAATTTAAGCGAAATTTCTACGTTTTTCCGCTATAAATGCCGGAAATATGATCGCACAAACTTAATTTTTACATAAATTTAAAGATTAAAAAATTAGCTTTATAATGGTATCAGTGTTTCAATGTATAACTTAAGCTTCTATTTTTAACGAATTTTTAAAGAAATATTTTAACCATGTTTTTTAGCACGTGACTGGATAAAATAAAAGAAAACAATGCCGGAAGCTCACATAATAAAAAAACTATCATCGTAAATCTAGCCTAAAGAAATGCAACTTTTAGCACGTGACTGGATAAAATAAAAGAAATATAAAATTTTATATTTTCTAAAAAAATAAATGCAAAGCAAAAGATTCTATGATCGTTTGCAATATCTAAATAATTAATTCAATAAATCTTCTTTACGATAAACCTGATCGAATTTAGGCAGGATATGCATTGGAATCCCGTCTTAATGGCGTATTTCTATTATCGTTTGCAATATCTGTATCATTAATTCAATATTTTTTTTCATTTTAAAATGTGATAGTTTCTAAAAAAATAAATG
Organism: Argiope trifasciata; assembly: GCA_026543055.1. Classification (NCBI taxonomy): domain Eukaryota; kingdom Metazoa; phylum Arthropoda; class Arachnida; order Araneae; family Araneidae; genus Argiope; species Argiope trifasciata. The sequence goes on from JAPMOQ010014598.1 coordinate 70,888, forward strand.
CAAAGCTAAGGTTTCTATAAAATCTGCAAGAGCACGTCAAAGAAAAAAAATTAGGTTTTATCATCATGTTGCCATCATTTTGACGAAAGTTCAAATAAAAAAAATATAAAAAAACTATCATCGCAAATTAAATCTGAAGAAATGCAACTTTTAGCACATGACTGGATAAAATAGACAATAGGGTCACCTAATGTCTATTTTATAACCAACTAGCTATTACCTACAGCGTGGAATAGAAATAATTTTGGAAATATCGTTTGAAATTCAAAATAACTGTCTTATTTAATTAGGAAAGATCGAAAGAATAATGTTTATTTTCATATCGGAAATGATTGCATTCATTGAAATTGAGATATATATAAAGGAAAAGCATAAATATAATTTTTTAAATTTATTATTCAAGACTTTAGTGTGGGCAATATTTTATTTCCGCCTTCAGCAAAAACAAATCAATACAAAAAATAACTATTCAAAGTTTCGTCGCATTTTTTTGTCGTGTCCATGAGAGCCCTTTCTTTTTTTTCTTTACAAGGCTTCATCGAAAGAAAGTATAGGACGTTCCATTTATGATTTATTCATTGCCTACACGTTTTCGAGCTTCACCCCTCTCCCTAACCAAAACAACATCATGTCTTTTTTAGTTCTCTCTTCCGTTTCTCGGCTCCTAACAAATAAGCAAAGTAAATGTAGTATCGTGCGATAGAGTACATTTAGTAAAGTGTATCGATGCCAATCGTAAAGACAATTTTTTGCAACAACGAGGCTGAAATCCTCGCTCAAAATTTAAATTTGAGAGCCTGTAACTCGCGAATCACTCAGAGTAGCAACTTGAAACTCGCGTCGTTACTCGCATTTCGACGAATTCTATCAAACGATGAGGTCAACTCGAATTTGTAAATTTCGAAATCCGAGTTTCAGTAAAAATTTCATTCGACTCTATTCATCGTGTTTAAAGTGTTTAGATGGTCTCTCGTCTCACGTTCATAGATTCACTCGTCTCTACGTTACATAGAAGCCTAGAGATATAACAATTCCAGCTTAACCGGATGTTGACGTCATCAACATCTCAAGACCCATAGGAACTTTATGGCATCGATCCGACATTGATTTGATCAATATCAAGCAAAATCAAGTGCTGCATATGAGCAAATGATCCAAAATTTTGGAACACTCAAAGGCCCCCGTAGTTTTTTTTTTGTCGTGTCCTTGAGAGTCGAAACTAAATAAGGCCATGAATTTTGTAAATTTCTTCTGAGACTTGCTTGATGTTGTCTCCATACGGATCCATTATAGTTGGCAGTACACCAATCTTTCTCAGGCTGGCGCTCATAGCCGGACACTCGTAGACGTGAGTAGGCGTAAGCTGTGTACCAGGACAATGATCACAGCTTCTATAGATCTTCATGCCCTCTCCATCGATCTTCATTCCCCTGTGGTGTCCGGTTCTCAGCCTGGTTATGGTTTTAATAGTAGATCTGTTCGAAGTTATTTCAGAGAGAAGATGTTTGGCCTGAATGGATTTTTCTCTAAGTTTATATCTGGCCTCTGCATTCGCATCCTGAAGAGAAACATGAGAGCAGCTAGTGTTGAGGTCTCAGTCTTCCTTGGCCAATCTATCCGCAGTTTCATTATCTTCTATGTCAACGTGTGCGGCAATCCACTGGAGGACACATGTCTTGTTAATAATCTGAAGATCTTGAAGACAAGAGATGATTTCTTGAGGATTTCTGGGATGATTTCATCGCAATTGGATGAGTAGTATGGCACCGCAAAAGAGACAGAGACACAAACATTCATTTTTATTTCTATAGATTACATGATTTTAATATGAATCTGACAATGCCGTAAGGGCCAGTAATAAATATTCAAAGTTTCATCACAATCAGATGAGCGTTACGGCACAGCACAAGACACATACAAACTAACAACCGGTTTTATTTATATAGATTAATTAATGCTAATATTTCAAGTGAATTATATCCTTTTAGATCACATCAAAACGTCATTTATGAGAATTTTTAAATATTACATCTTTAAAATAGGTTCATTAGATTTGTAATTAATTATAGAAAAATCCTTATGAATCCCACTTTTTTCAGAAATCTTCAGTTTTATTTTATCATGAATTCCCGAGATTCTTTAATTCCATTGAAATAAATTGGGCAAGTATGTAAAATGTTCCATTTGTATTTTTGGTGTGGTGATTTTTTTTTTGATAAAAATTGTCCCCTAAAATTAAGATTGGAAATCAGTCTGGGATGTTAAATTTATTTATTGTTATATGTATGCAGCGCAGGGTGTGTAAATTTAATCCAAAGAAAAATTCTGCACTTTTTCTTGCTTATTTTCACACACACACACGTATATATATATACAAAACATGGATTGCGATCACATATATACAAAGAAATACATAATATAATACTGAAAAACGCAGCTAACAACTCATAATATATTTTAAAATGCCGCTAAAAAGAGTAAACACGGAAAAAACATAATGAATTTTTAATATTTAATATATTTGAAGTATAGAAAGTGCCGCAAACAACGAGCGCACAAAATAATACTTTTTGCCACTAACGGAGAGTGAGCGAGGTGCCCTCTTGCACCAGTTTCACATCAACACCGGATATGGTTGTTTACAAAAAATATCTCAAGAGGGCTCTCCTCAGATTCCAAACATACATATGGGCTGGAACATAATATACCATCTATGTTCAGTATTCGTTTATACTGTAACGATTCAGCTTCTTCCCAGTCTGTTCATGGTGTCTTTTTTCTCACGCTCCATAATTGCCAATTCCAGATTGGACTCCTAAATGTCTAGGGTTTATGGCAATGTAATTACTTACAGATGGACAGGTGGAGAACCCTCCTTCTAAGAACGGATATCTAACCCTTTAGGGGGAGACGAGATAAAGGACCACCCGTGCACTAATCGTGTCTGCGACACAGATGTGCAGCCTGCTTTGTTTCCCGTAGTGAACATTCCATGGACATTCCTGCGGTCAACGGTAGGCCATTGAAATTTTGCTGAACGACAATTGGAGAATCACCAGCCCAAATGATCCAATGGGGAGTCGAAGGAAAATGAGGGAGGGTCGAAGGAAGAGAGAAAAAGGCGAGGTTTTTGGAGAGCCGGGATGGAGACTCAGAGCGTTTGAGAGAAGATTCCACCAGAGGAATTTGGTGGATTCCTGGAACTAATCCTGGTACCTGCGCTAGACTAGATGGTTGTTTAACTGTTCTCGTGAGTTTCTCCGAAAGATCTCGAACTATTAAGAAACTCGAACTAAGAAAGAACTATTCTTGTGGTGTTCCACATGGACATTTTATTTAACCTAGATAGTATTTTTTGTCTGTAACTTAAAGCTGTAAATAAAGTACTTAATTGTAAAACGCTACTCTTTATTTGATCGGAACAGATCAAGACGTTACAATACATATGAAGAAGTAGTCAAAGAATAAACAACATACACATAAAATAATTAACTAAAAATAAAAATTAAAAATATTTAAATCACATGAGCATTATAGAAAGGCATGTGTTGTTCTAGAGTACTGCCAGGAAGGAGTTGAATTGATTATGTATTGCAGTTACATAATAATGAAAAACAATGAAACAGTGAAAGTAATATGTTTCTAAATTCATATTGTGTTGTACCAGAACGAAATGCAAAATAAATATCAATTTAAGGAGATACTGAAGCCAGAATTTCTTGCATCCGAGTTTACTCACTTTTAACGTTTTAACAAAAGGCGCAGCCAGACTTGTGCCTTAAGGAGTTTAAGAGTATACTTATTTTTTCCCTTTCCTTAAAGAGATTCCGTATTCAAGTGTTTTTATAATTTCACATTTTGATGAAATTTGTTAGTACCGCCATAGCCAAGGTGATGTTCTTTGACTGTATTTTAAATTGTTGTGCTGCTGGTTGAGCCTGAGTGAAGACTTTGGTCATTTCTTTCCTTTATGCTTAGTTTCCGATTAATGAAAGTTTATGTAATCTAAATGTATGCAAGTTATTTACATTTACAAATTAATGTAATTTGATTATTTAACCTTGCTGTTGTATAAAAGGACTTCCAATCGATCTGATGGTAGTCCGTCCATCTGTGGGGTTGGTGTGGTGTGATGTGGAAATTTAGAGAGCATAGTGCTACATGAGGTTTTGTCCTCGTCACCTGACTGCGGTTTAAAATTACGAGGTTAGTCCCAAAATAGCCCTAGTGTTGTTTTATAATGGGACGTTAATATAACTGTACTAAACCATCTGAGGGCTTATTCGTAGCATCGAATGAATAAAAACTTTTTTCTCCCATTTGTTTGTGAAAATTTCCACATGAAACTATACAAGACCTGATTAGTTATATTGTTTTGGTTAATATGAAAGCATAAAAACAATAAATATCCATTACGATTCAAGAAGCTTCACTAAACAGCGTCAATTCTTACTTTCTTTTCTTATCTGACCAACTGAGGCGTAAAATTCCTTCAACTGCTGTTCTTTCTTTCAACAAATGCATTATTCTATCATTCTGCCTTCCATATAATATAAACTGCTCAGTGTCACCTAATGTTCAATTTATATTCAATTAATTAAAGCTAATATTTCAAGACAATTCCACGTAAACAGGTCGTCGTAAATATGTCTTTCATAATTATTAAACAAGCCATTTCACAGAATATTTAATTTTTTTTAGTTACGTCGTAATAAACATCTTGTAATCATTCATAATGCGCATTCCTCATGATTAACAATAATTTTTTGCTGCAAAGTTTTCTGAATGCTTATTGAGGTAAATGTAAATGGTGAAACAAGTAAACCGTTCTCAGTAGAAGCTGTAAATTTCTCCCATTCTTTCAAGTAATTCCATTTTTAGTGTTGCGAAGTGATGTTGGGCGTTATGTTAGACGATGACATCAACAGTGTATAGCTAAATAAAACAAACATCTCCCTCATTTTCCTTCAATGTATAGCTATTCTGTCAAAAGCTTTCGCTATCACACAAATCCGAATACTCTACTACTAAGCCATACTTCAAGGTGGAATCGCCATGTCTTAAGGTGGTTTCACACGAGGCTAACTATTGCACGCAATCGTTGCCTCTCTACTGTTGTCAGTATATTGTCCCAGTATGAACTGTTGAGACAACGTCTTTGGAACAATCGCCCTTTTGTCATGACGGGGCAATCATTTGCCACTGTCCCATTGTGGCCAGGTGTGATCTTCTATCGCGCGCAATAGATGATCGTGTGAACCAATCTTAACTCTGTAGAACTGGATATCAAAGCCAGTCCATTCTCATTATACCACCACACATTTTTGGATGGAAATTACCGGCGTATAGCTAAAATGGAGGATAAAGAATGAAAGTGAGATTTTACAATGCTGTTAAATTTTCTGCTAATAAATCAGAACAATTGTTGCTCCGAATTTGAATTCGAATAGGGAAAGTAAGGGATGACATTGGAAATTGTGTGATGGTTTGCATGGTGGGCAGTGTTCAGCCTCATACAATTTACATAAAAATGAACAGCATTTTTTTTTTAAAAACAACATAACTGATTTTTTTCGCCCCTTTCACGTGTTATATAGTAATCCTGTATAGCAGTCAGGCCATTGTTAAGAAAGGAGGAGGATACATATCTGGACCCTCGGATCATGACAGATGTTTAGTTTAGTTATTTTAACGCCCCGTTCTTAAGCAGCACCAGGGCTATTTCGTTATGGATCTCACCATTTTGAACCACATTCAGATGCCGAGCAGGACACCTGAGATGGTACCCCTCTTCACACCACACCAGTGGAAGGGGAATTGGCCTGAAAGGTTTAAAGTACAAGAGACCCCCTTACACAATGGTTCTTCGGTGGAATCGAGTCTCGAACCTGCAACTCCCCCTGGTTCCGATGCCGAGACATTACCACCAGGCCACTGCGGCTTGATCATGCCAGGTGACACAGGGTTAGGATAGATTTCTATGTTTACAAATGTGCACCACATTATTAATCATGTGAAAGCACTTTCAATTTTTGTGCACGTAATTATCTTTTGATTTATACAGTGATGAAATTGGCCCTATTTCTATTAGAAAACCTTTAGGTATATAACTAGGCATTAACTAGATTTTGCGTCAAAAAACCGTAATTGCATTCAATAAAAAGTTATTATTTATTAAGTTAAATTCGGAATAAAACGGATGAAACACAGAATGTAGTAAAATTCAGGACTATCAGCATTATCTTAAAATTTATGTTTGTTGTAATTCTTATTCGTATATCATAAGCATAAATTCAAAATGCCTTCTTTTATGAAGAAAATGAGAATTTTTTTATTAACTTTTAGTGGCACGTATTTTTGAAAACGGAAGGATGATTTTCTCAACTATATTAATAGTTGTTTAAAATTTCAAAAATTCCATTTTGTTGTGCAATTGAGTTTTCAGTTTGTTCATTAATTTTTTCTTTAATTTAGTCAAACAATATCTTTGACGTAACTTTTCCATCTGGATTATTTCCAATATTTGTTAAATTTTAATATGACATAGAATTTATTTTTAATTTTTTTTAAAAATTTCATCCAGTGTCATGAATGGTTGGATAAACATTATTATCCAATGATAAGTTTAATTTACTTTTATACTTTACGTCAAAAACTCGCATCGAAAATACTTTTTAGAGGTCATTGTCAACTGAAAACTCAATTACTGGAAAGGATGTACCTAAAAGGAAAACTTACATGATTTGATATCTATTTGAATGGGCTAGTAATATCCCAGTGTTGTTTTCTATGACAATCGTATTGAATATCGTCACATATTTGAAATCACAAGAGGTTTACCATGCAAAATTTTTAATCTTTCTCTCAAGGTTATTATAAAGGACAACAAGTACTATATAAATTCGCATATTAAAAAAAAATTAACAGTAAATCAAAATGTCATGTTTTCTGATAATAAATCACAATTTCATGTTTATCTATACTTATAATAAAGCTCAATGTGTATGTGTGTGTGTGTGTTGGCGCTCTACAGGCCAGACCGTTGGACCTACAGCTACCAAATTTGGTACATGTATGCCTTGGAGGTCGGGAATGTGCACCTCGGAGCCCTTTTTTGAATTTTTAATTAGAATTTGAATTAATTAAAATTTAAGCAAAATTTTGACGTTTTTCCGCTATAACTTGCGAAATTATTATTGTACAAACATGATTTTAACATCAATTTAAAGATAAAAAAATTAGCTTTGTAATGGTATCAGTGTTTTAATGTATAACTCAAGCTTCTATTTTTAACGAATTTTTAAAGAAATATTTTAACCATGATTTTATCACGTGACGGGATAAAATAAAAGAATGCCGGAAGTTAGAATTAAAAAAACTATCATCGCAAAATAAATCTAAAGAAATGCAACTTTTAACACGTGACTGGATAAAATAACATAAATATAAAATGTGATATCTTCTAAAAAATTAATGCAAGGCAAAGGATTCTATGATTGTTTGCAATATTTATATCATTAATTCCATAAATTATCTTTATTTACGGTAAACCTGATTGAATTTAGACAGGATATGCATTGAAATCCCGACTTAATGGCATATTTCTATAATCGTTTGCAATATCTGTAACATTAATTCAATAATTTTTTCCCTTTTTCGCTTACTTTAAAAAACATATTTAACATTTTTGCAAAATCACCGAAAAAAAAACATTTTTAATATTTTGGAAGCATAATCGATAAATTAATTGAGCATTAAACTCAAAAAGTTTTTCCGAATAAAGTTACCGACTCTTTAACTACTAATAACTGAATCTTTTAACTTTAACTATTTCTTAAATTTTGGCTAAAAAATATATGATTTAATTGGAAAATTTAGAACGCATTACTCATGGCGAACCAGCTGGTCGCCAAAGACGGCTAGTTGATAATAAATCCTAATTTTATGTTTTCTCATAAGAAACATCTTTAAAATTGATTTCTAACGTATGCCGTAGATGTTCATATTGAGTGCTTGCCTTCAACTTTTCATCATTCTTTGTCTTTCCTTTATTTAAAACAGTGTTAAACTTTCAAGGTAACTCCTCATTATTGAAACAAGAACAATGTGAGTTTCCTGTGAAGATTTAAATTGTTTATTATTTATTAAATTGATAAAGAAGAAATCTCTAAAATTGAACCTTGATTTACCACAAAAATCTAAAGTAGAAACCAAATTTAATGAAATAGTATTAACACTAATTCGTCACTTTTTTTTTCAAGATCATGAATTATTAAAATAAGCGTATTATTTGGAGGTACATACGCTTAAAGATTTTACGTGTAATGTGGTTTCAATGAATTTTGTAGTACAAAGTTTATGTTTTCTTTCTTGATAAGATATTAAATAACTTTATAGTAGTTACTAATCGAATTATTTTGTATAGAGAGACAGTCCTTTTATTCCATTTTTTGGGACATTTTTACGAGCGCAAATCATGCGCATTTAAGTATCTAAAGTTTTCGCTAAATGCAGTCATTTCCAGATGTTTTCGTAGGAATTATTTTCACATTCGGAGTAAAGAGAAACAAAGCCACATTTCCACTTTAATGCTTGTTTCTTCATCTTTCTCTTTAACTAAAAATATTAAGCGTCTAATTCCTTCCTTTTTATAAGGCAAATGCATAAGGGCTTTCTATGACCTTCAGTTTTTAATAAAGGAGTTTAGATTACCAATACAAAAGATTCCACTGTCATGCGAAAGTTCCCCACTTTCCTTACAATTCTATACAACTTCCCTTGAAATCCGCAATTGGAATATTTTCTCTATAATGGAAGGTGATTTACTGAAATACAATAACCATATTTAGGTACAATTATTCGATTTAACGCCGCTGAATTTTCCTTATATTTTCCCCCATAGCATACATGTCGTTGGAAATCGTCGATCAGAAATTAAAATCATCTTCTATAGCATTATCAATCCAGAAACAAAGAAATGCAAGAAATTTATCTACGGAAATTTGTTGAATGTTTAGAATAAATATACATTGTATTTAGTGAGCGCTAATGCTGCTACTACTAAAACACAAATGAACTGAATAACTTCGGAATAAATGTTAGTACGATTAAAACAATTATTGCCTAGAAATCAAAATAAATAAAGAATCAGGTCTGAGGACTTTCTCACGGGTCACCCTCAGACAGGGATTCAAGCCAGGGATTTTTTCTCTGAAGGGTCTGACTTTCGTCAAGAAATTGACCCCTCGTGAACCGAAAATCCCAGAATATTGAGGATTTGGAGATAAATTAGTATCACAAAAGAAAAGACAAATTTTGCACAATCGTAAGTCAAAATCTCAGCAAACCAGAAAAAACATGAAACCATAAAATCAAATTCTTCAATACAAAAATCTAACAAAGAAGCATCAGATAAGTAGTGACATATTGGCATACAAAGCTCGCATTTTTTGTGCAAAATATATATAT
>JAPMOQ010014598.1:80455-103013 GCA_026543055.1 Argiope trifasciata
AGTCAAACTGAAATCCAATAAAAAATCACAGTAAACCTGACAATCACAAGAATATAAAATCATATAGCAATGTATTTCTTCTATAGCATTGTATTTCTTAGGCGTATGGGCTAGAGCGTTAGACAGCAAAGGAAAAGTATATAGTTGTTAAATCTTTACAGATACTTTTGTTTCAGGTGAAATAGTACTTCAAAATTTGTAATTTAAATTTAAATTTTTAAAATTATATTTTACCTTTATTTTAAGTAAAATAGTATTTAATAACTTTTCCTCAAAAATATTTTTAAAATAATTCAATATTTTCTAAAAATGTACATTTTTAAAAAAAATTCTGAGTATTTGAAACTTTTTAAATATGAAGATTCCACCCAATTTTTTTTCTAGGCAGATATAAATATACTATATAAAACTTAGCATGGATTTTACCCTGCGGACAATATATATATATATTGTAAAAATGACAAAAAAAAATCTGAAAAGTATAGGAAATCTGACTTTGGATATTTAAAAAAAATACTACACACCTTAAATATAATTCCATGCTAAGTTTCATAAAACATATATTTCTGAACATTCATTGAAAAGTTTTACACACTTTTCTCCATTTTTAAGATGCTTTTAGTAAATTGACATTATTGTTGCCAAATGAACTTCTATTATGGGTGTTTGACGATGAAAAGTGGGAGAGGTAACACTGTTAATTCTCTTGTAGTGCATCAAAAAATAATCAATAACTTAATATAAAAAATCTACGGCTTTAAAATTTTGCAGGCGCATTTAGAATGACTTAATCATATGAGCCAATAAAAATTCTCGATATTTTGATGATTTTTCTGGTATTGTGCCGCCTTAAGGAAATATTATAAATCCAAGCTGCGACTGCGATGACATACTTGTCGGGGCTCCCGTCCTTGGAGTAGAACTATCCCCTTCTTGATAGTGACTGTACAACTATGGCTTTTAGTATTTTAACATGAGCTTTTGGGTTTCAGTAAAGGTAATAAATCCAAGCTATTAATTAGGTGGCAATTTAATTTTTTCTCTCTTTGTACGGTATGTGGTAGCAACTATATTTTGCACAAAAAATGCGAGCTTTGTATGTCAATATGTCATTACTTATCTGATGTTTCTTTGTTAGATTTTTAAACTGTCATTTATGGCCTAAGAAATGCACCAAGAATTTTGGAACACCTCTGCCTCCATCTCAAAAATTATAGTTATTATTTTTTAACTAAAATAGAATCTGAAGAGGCATAAGAAAATTTTTTAGGTGATATGTTATCCTGATATATTTTTTCCATTTTTTAGAAATGAACAAAAAATTGAAATTCTTTTTACATGAGGATTTTAGTAAAACTAAATCACATAAATTGAAATTATTTAAATTTCAGATAATTAAGGCCGTCTATTAATTAATTATAAATATTTTTTAAAAATTTATTGAGAGGTATAATTCTTGTTTTTGGAAAATTAAAAAGTACGGTGCATTCATAGTTTTGAAATTTAAACAATCGCAGAAAAATTTGTAAAATCTTATTCTCTTTTGCTGATAAAGCAATGCACTAATTAACATTGTGCCATACCACTCAGTATAGCAACAAAACTACTTTTTGAGGAAAAAATTGGATGGATTAATACATCTATAGCATTTTTCAAATTGTTTTCATAAACGCAGTGTCCCTAGAAGGATAACTGTAAAACTTTTATGTCGAGATTAGATGAATTTAATTATTTTTTTCATACACGTTGATGGACACTCTACTCTAGGACTTCAAGCTCTTAGAATTGTTACATCACAGAACCTTACGAAGTAAATGCCTTACTGTTCCGTTCTGCAAAATTTATGCAGGTATTCTAAATAAACTGATGAAAAAAAAATCCCAACACCAAGAAAAAATTATTGTACAGTAATGAAATTTTAGGAATACATTTGTCTAGGTAACATATTTAATTGATTAAAGTTTCAAGATCACAGGTAGAGCCATTGGTGAGAAGAGCGATTTCAAATGTGAAATGTTGATAAATTAGTAACTGGTGTAACCGCCAGAATTTTGACAGCAAACAAGCATGCATTGTGTCTTACAGGTGTCAGATATCAGTTTGTGGGATGGAGTTCCATGCCTGTTGCACTTGGGTGGTCAATGCAGGGAAGGTTAATGCTTGTTGTGGGTGACGCTGGAGTTGTCGTCCAATGATGTCCCATACGTGCTCGATTGGAGAAAGAGCTGGTGATCTAACAGCATGTTAGATCACCATTAACAGTCTGTAGAGCATGTTGGGTTACAACAGCGGTATGAGGGCGAGCGTTATCTTGTTCGAAAAAAACCCCTTGAATGCTGTTCATTAATGGCAGCACAACAGGTTGTATCACTAGACTAACGTACAAATTTGTATTTAGGGTGCGTGTGATAACCACGAGAGTGCTCCTAATGTCATACGAAATTTCTCTCCAAACCATAACTCCAGGAGTAGGCCCTGTGTGTCTGAGCCGCAGACAGCTCACTAGCAGGCGTTCACCTGGCCTCCTTCTAACCAACAAACGGCTGTCACTGCGACCAAGGCAGAACCGACTTTCATCAGAAAACACAACAGATCTCCATTCCGTCCTCCAATGAGCTCTAGCTTGACACCACTCACGTTGCAAACGGCAGTGGTTTGGAGTCAGTGGATTGCACTGTACAGGGCGTCTGGTTCGGAGCTGTCCTTGAAGTAACCGATTTGTAACAGTTCGTTGTGTGTCTGTGGTGCCAACTGCAGCTCGAATTTCAGCTGCTGACGCAGTACGATTAGCCACAGCCATACGCCGAATACAACGTCCCTCTCAGTAGTACCACGCGGCCACCCGGAACCTGGTCTTCTTAATGCAGTATCTTCCCTTTACCACTGCCGCTACTACTCATGCACAGTGGATACATTCCTGCTAAGTCTTTCAGCAATATCGCGGAAAGAAAACCCACCTTCTCGTAGCCCTACAACACGACCTCGTTCAAACTCAGTAAGCTGTTGATAATCGCTTCTTCGTCTTCTCAGAGGCATCCTTGACTAACATTAACCCAATACATCAAATCTCAACTGCAAATAACGATCACGAAACTTACAGAGCTTATTAAAAGCAAACCTCATTTGCATGTTCATAGTGTCGCTACTAGCGCCACAATTACGCGCGCAGCTCGAAATTTGAATCGTCGTCATATTTCAGATGTATAAACACGCCTACCAAATTTCGTTTATCTAGCACAGCTCCTTCCTAGTAATGGGATTTTTTTCCATCAGTGTATTTTATGCTGAAAATCAGCTTATTTGCATCTAGTGATGTGTGAATGGTGTAATTAAGGAATCGAATGACGTTCGAAGGAAATTTTTCAAAAATTGGATTTTTTGAAAAAAGTCTTTAAAAATATGTCTTTCAGATGTATTGTTAATTAAAATACAAAATGCCATGAAATCAAAAAAATGAAAATATTATGTATTTTGAGAAATTTGTAGTAAATTTGAATTAAATTTAACCAAAACGATTAACACTCTGCACAAAATTGTAATTCTGCCATCGTATTTACGATGTTTAGATGTATTGCCAATAACAAACACTATAAATACAAAAACAATTATTTGAAAACTTAATATATTTTGAGAAATGAGAGTATTTAAAGTAAATTTAAGTGAAATTTTACCTAAACTGTTAATACTCTACAGAAAATTGTAATGCATCAATCCTATTGTTCTTTGTACACATTCATTTGTATATTTCATTCAACATTATAGAATATAATGTTGAATGAAATAAACCTAAATCTAAGAAAAATCTTGAGATGCAAAGAAGTTATGGGTAAAAATATAATCTTATGTGCATTTTTTCCATAGATTCACAACATAGTTGTCTGAAAGCATGAATAAATGAAAAAGTATTTCACCATAAATACAATTTTTGGTTCATTTCATTGTCCATATTGTTTAAAAGAAAAAATGAAATTTTTACGTAAATACGTTTGTTAGTTTTTGAGATACCATGTTAAAGGTGGAGAGTTTTTTTAATGAAAATTAAAGTTTGGAGATATTTGTAGTTAAAAACAAATTTTGGCTGAAAGACATGTGCAAGTATAGATAATAGGTCAGTCTTTCCTTTTCCTAAAAAATATAAATTGTTTTGGAAAAATAAAAGTCTGAGCCGGAAGAAATCACAAGAAAAATTTCGCCAATGTGGTCGATAATCAATATTGTCAACATAGTCGGACACCTTAAAGTATAAATTTGTAAAACCTATTCAAATGTATTAATGTAAATTTGTAAAACTCCCCTCCCCCATTCACATTTAGTGGCATTTCCCTACAGCGCATTCCAATGTTAAAAGCCGCCAGCTTTCGAGATGCTGAAAATACATATATTGGAATGCTCGAACCAGATGATAAGACAACACGTGAAGTTCATTGTAGGGATGGGAACTATCGCTTCTTCAGAGGAAAGGTGTCCAACAACTGGATTTTGGGCTGCCCCTTTGTGAAGGAATGTCACTGACACATGCTCCAAACCGGTATGGCTAGTACGCGTCATAGATGGACAGATGTGACAATTAAAGAGAGTTTCTACTGGATGATTGGATGGTGGATGAAATTTGCGGATGTGGACTTTGCACAGCAGAAAATGTGCTTTTTGCGCAAAGAGGAGAGAGAATTTGGAATTAGGGATTGCCATTTAAGTGGTTCTGGTTAACACCCTGTTAGTGGTGTTTTTCTGGGGTTAAGGGATGACTCTTTTACTTAGCTGTTTTCACGAAAGACATTCAACCTATAAACGTTGTGCAAACGACGAATATTTAACCTAAAGAAGAAGAAATTGCTGGTTTGTAAATATATATGGCTGTAATTAATTTTTTTGCCTGAAATTCCACTCTCTTATTTTATTACTCTAGATTAAATCATTACAATATCGTGTAAAGAATTATTGAATAAGCTGTATACATTTCAGATGTCATTAAAGAAGTTATATATATTTCTTCTAAATCCATAATAAATTTTTAATTTTTAAGGTGTAAATATGAAGGATCCTTAAGAAGTTCGACTTTATTTAAATTTTCTACAGTCGTTATTAATATGACAAAAATATCACTATTATTTTAACCTCTTTGTTTGTTTTTTGAGTAATTGAAAATATATATACAATTTCGTGTTCGAAATTTTGGGGAATAAGTTTTTATACACGATTATCCTAAATTTGAACACAAAGCCGATTTATGAAGTTAACTTCGTATTGAAAAACGCAGGCAATTGAAAGATTCATAGAACTGGCGAAATTGGATTTTAAAACTGTTAACAGCCGTTTAAGAGCATGGAAATATTCTTTATTTGTAATTACTTGATTGCCCTTATAGACTGCGTAAAAATTGTTTTCAATTTATTGCTCTCATAAAGAAAGAGTACCTGAAACAAGTTTTTGATTCTACCACTAAGAAACGGCAACGAAAGGAATTTTAAAGAGTTACTGGTTCTGAAATTTTTAATTTGTCTTGCTCAGTGCATTTTTATATGAGAAAAAATCTTCTTCTAAGAGAGCATATTATCCGTTTTTAGATTACTTTTAGTTCTGTTGGAAGAATCATGTAATAAGTTTTCTAGGTCGATAACAGCTTTATATTGGTTTAATTTATTTATATTAAGTTCCAGTTTTAAAGAAGTACATGCTATTTTGGGATGGACATCGTCAATTTGAACGACAACTTAACTGGCACCCCCCCCTCTTCACACCAGTGGGCATGTGACGCCGATCGTATATGATTGCCAAAAAATAGTGTGTAGCTGTCCAACGGACAGAACCATTTTCTTTTTTTAGGAATCCTTTTCATAAAATCCTTATTTACAAGCTTTCATAAAGTCATTTTCATCTGCAAAAATTATCATTTAATTGGCGCCAAATTCACTTCCCGATAGCACTAAAATAATTTCAATAAAGGAGATTCAAAAGTTTTCTACATTTTTCAACATTCGTATGGTACTCGCTCTTTAAGAACAGAGATATATTGAGAATGTATGTCCCTACTTTATTTTCAGTCTTTTCTTTTTACATTTCTGATAGAATTAATTTAAGAGATAAATTTATTATTATTCCTTTGCTTATAGAGCTAAGACTGCATTAGAAAACGAAAAATAACTTGTTTGTATTGTTCTAAGTCTTTGTTATATTATGCTCCCTTATTTAACTTGATTCATTTTAGAGAAGAGTTTGATCTATTTTTTGCTAAATTCTGCTGATTTTCTTATATACTCTTAATACAAATATATATAAAAAATTCTGATATTTGATTATTACTTAATTAAAAATTTCAAAATTTGAATCCATAAATGTACCTCTGCTCATGCTTTTCTGGTTTCTTTCAATGAAAGACGACGGACGGACATTGCTTTGTCCAGAATAATTTATCATGCCTGAAGTTATAGATTCTTAACATGCTTTAGATATTTTGTATCTCGAATTGTTAAATATTTTAAAGATTTCTGAAAGGATATGTACTATGAATCTAAATCAAACTACTTTTCAAAAACAATCGACACAATTAATTTTAGTTTGCTGTGTTTATGCACTTCAAATGAATCTAATTTTCTAATTGCTCTCAGCAATTTCTTTGATTGAGACCTGCTTTTTTTGTTTTAATTCATTGCGTCTTAGTACATTACACATCAATTTTATTCCAGGAAATCATGAATATTCACTGCTTCTAAAACGTGAAACTATTTGGATCAATCGTCCTCTCCCTCAGAAACTTTATTGAAATATTTACAAATCCTGAATAGATGTTTAGTGGTATAAGTAGAAAATCTTGAATTTCGGAGCTTTATTTCACAATTTATCGCATGATTTTCCTGTTATAAATTTGCCAGATAATCTGCCCTTACTGAATCAAATTATCAAAATAATTAAAAATAAAATTCAATAAATTAAAAGTAATTGTTTTGATATAAAAGGTAAAGTAATATTAAGAAAAATTATGATTATGGAAACTTGTGTTGATGGCAATTATATTTATTACAATTATTAGAAAGATAAAAGTATGTATTGCTAAAGGGGTAAACTTACGGTACATATGATTTCACTGAGATTTTTAAAAAATAACTATCACATGGGAAAATTACTTTCAAAATTAAAAAAAAAATAATATTAAAGATTGCCAAAAGAGCTATTAATTTTTAAAGCACAGAAAAATAGAAAAATATTAAAGTTCCTACCACAAAAAATACCAGCAAAAACGTTTTTTAAAGGTTTTAATGGCGGTAGATTACTGTTTCTAATGAGGCGCAAGATTTTCTTGGAATAAACGTATTCTTCCCTGCGTCATGAAAATATCTACATTACTGTTAATATTGTGTGAAGCCTTAACTAGAGTTCTTAACGCAATTAATTAGTAATGTGTTTTATTTATTTTTCAATAATAAGCATAGAATTCTAAATGGGTAGCTCGGTTGGATTGACGCATGATTTGCTTCTAACCAATATTCCAGATAAATCTATACATGCCCATTAACTTCCTTTGGCCCTTCTACTCAAAACAAAATTATAACTATTACCCAGGTAGCATAAAAGTTGTGAACAATATTGTTAGACATAATATGATATTATTTATATAACACAAGATTGCAAGTATTGATCAATGCCACACAGTATTATACAGCATTTTTGTGCTACTAGAATACAATTTTTGAATAATTGGTTAAAAAAATTACATGTAACTTTATTTTTATTGGCCTGTTTTTTGATTACGATACATTTAATTAACATATCGAACTATAAATTCTGATGAATGCAAAGACAATAAGAAAGCTATGTCATATAAGATATTCATCTTTCTCATAAAGAAAGAGTACCTGAAATTAGTTTTTAATTCTACCGCAAAGAACCGGCAATGAAAGGAAATTTTAAAGAGTTACTGGTTCTAAATTTCTTTGATTTGTCTTACTCAGTGCATTTTTATGTGAGAAAAAAAAATACTCCTAAGAGTCGGTTTATCTGTTTTTAGGTTACTTTTAGTTCTATTGGAGGGATTATGTAATACGTTTTTTAGGTCGCCTATAACTATATGTTGGTTTAATTTATTTATAAGTCTCTTTGTAAAGAAGCACTGGCTCTTTCGGGGTGGACCTCGTCAATTTGAACCACGGTCAGATGCCGAGGACGACACCTAAACTGGAACCCCCTCTCCACACCAGCGGGCATGTGACGACGATAGTATATCATTGCAAAAAAATAGTGTGTAGTTGTCAAACGGAAAGAACCATTTTCTTTTTTTAGGAATCCTTTTCTTGAAATCCTTATCTACAAGCTGTCATAAAGTCTTTTTCATGAGCAAAATTTTATCGTTTGATTGGCGCCAAATTTAATTCCTGATCGCACTGAAATTCTTTCAACGAAGGAGATTTAAAAGTTCTCTACATTTTTTAACAGTCGAGTGGTACTCGCTCTTTAAGAACAGAGATATATTGAAAATGTATGTTCACAATTTATTTTCAGTTTTTTTTTATTTGCATTTATGATAGAATTAATTTTAGAGATAACTTTATTTTTTTAACTTAAAAAGAAAAATCCATCTGAAAACACTTCTTTAGAAAATGAAAGACAATAGGTTTCTATTCATCTAAGACATTGTTATATTATGCTTGTTAAATAATTGCTTGTTTCATGTTTTAGAAGCGTTTCATCGATTTTGTACTAAATTTTACTAATTTTCTTATGTACACTTGATGAAAATTTGTTTTTTTTTAAATTTGTGGTATTTGATTATTACTTAATTGAAAATTTTTAAATTTAATCCATAAATGTACTATAATCTTTTAATAAATTTACAAACAAATTTATCCAATTCATTAAAATATTTAAAATACAGAATAATGAATTGTAAACAAAAATTAAAAAAAAAATAGTTAAAAAAACTAAAAACAGTAACCATTTAGAAATATGAATTTAAGCTCCTTAAAATGAAACATTCACCAAAGATAATCAGTTAATGCGGATAATTCTGCTCATACTTATTTGGTTTCTCTCAATGAAAGACGACAGGCGATAATTGCGTTGTCCAGGTTAATTTTTATGCATGGAATTATATATTATCAGCATACTTTGGATATTCTGGATCTCGAATTATTTAATACTTTAAAAATTTCCAAACAAAATGTATTATAAGTCTAGATCAAACTACTTTTCAAAAACAATCGACAAAATTAATTTTAGTTTGTAGAATATTTTTGCACTTCAGATAAATATATATTACAGATCAAAACATTCATTTCCAGAAATCATAAATATTCAGAGTTTTAATTTCATCTGAAATGAGTGAAACCATGTGAATCATTCGTATCATGCCTCATAAACTTTTTTAAATTATTAATAAATCCAATAGATAATCCAATAGCATAATAATAATTAATAATAAATCCAATAGCATATGGAAAATCTTGAGAATCGAAGCTTAACATTTATAATTTAACATTTTATAACTGCATGATTTTCGGGTCTTGAATTTGCAAGATAATCTGCCCTTAGTGAATTAACATATCAAATTAATTTAAAATAATAATCAAATAAATTAAAAGTTATTGTTTTGATATAAAATGTAAACTAAAACTAAAAATAAAATTACGATTATGGAATCTTATGCTGATAAAGAAAAAGAAAAGTATATATTGCTGAAAGGGCAAACGTACGACAAATATGGTTTCACTGAGACCTTTTAAAAAATAACTGCTACGTGAGAAAATTACTTTTCAATGTTTTAAAAATAAAATTAAAAATTGACAAAGGACTACTGATTTTTCATAGACAGAAATAGAAAAAAGTACTAAAGCTCCTACCACAAAGAATAATAGCAAAAAGGCTTTTTAACGAGTTATAATAGTTGTATGGTTCAGATAGAAATCGAAGACAGAAGTTTTTTGTAGAACAGGTGATCTTCCAGAAATGCCTGAGTTTTCGAATTACATTAATGCTAATATTGTAACGATTCAGCTTCTTCCCGGCTTGATCAAGATGGTCAGGTGGAGAACCCTCCTTCTAAGAACGGACATCTAGCTCTTTAGGGGGAGACGAGATAAAGGACCACCCGTGCACTAATCGTGTTTGCGACACCGATGTGCAGCCTGCTTTGTTTTCCGTAGTGAACATTCCTGCGGTCAACGGTAGACCATTGAAGTTTTCCTGAACAACGATTGGAGAATCGGCAGCCCAAAATGTGTCAATGGGGAGGAAGGAGATCGAGGGTCCAAGAAAGAGAGAAGAAGGCGATGTTTTTGGAGAGAGACGAGACTCCAGTACCTGCGCTAGACTTAGACGGCTGGTTAACTGTTCTCGTGAGTTTCTCCGAAAGATCTCGAGGAACTATTATTGTGGTGTTCCACATGGATATTTCATTTCACCTAGATGATAAGTAGTATTTTTTTTCTGTAAATTAAAGCTGTAAATAAAGAACTTAATTTAAAACGCTATCCTTTATTTGATCGGACCAGATCGAGACGTTACATTATTGTGTAATGCCATCAATAGAATTCCTAACGCAATTAACTGTATTGTTATATTTATTTTTTCATGAATAGCATAGAATTTCATAAGTGTTGTTCATTTATATAGAGACAAAATTGCATGTGATCAACAATCCAGATAAATCTATCCAAACCCATTTTCTTCCTTAAGCCCTTTTATTCAAAACCGAAATTATAAATATCATCCAGGTAGCATAGCCTGTAGCACACTATTGTGAGATATTGTATGATGTTATTTAATGATCCACATTATACAATTATGCGAATATTGATCAATGTCGAATGATAATATACAGCATCTTTGTGATTCTAGAGTATGGTTTTTGAATGAACAGTTTAAAAAATTATTTGTAATATTAGCTATATTGGCCTGTTTGCTGATTATGATGCATTTAATTAACATATCACGCTATCCATTCTCATGAATGCAAAGGCATAAAAAATATCAAGTAAGATATTTATCTTTCTTACGCATAACTTACCAGTTCTAATACATGATTACACTTGGTTTATCAGCTCTAATGCATGATTACACATGATTTATCTGTTTACACTTACTTTATCAGTTTTTGGACCAAGATCTGAATTTAAATGGAATTAAAATTCCATAATTTTATGTATATGGATAGGGAATGGCTAAAGTTTGTGTTCTCTGATCAGTGGTAGGGAGGTCGGAATCTGGCATCCCTTACAACCACAGCTGATTGAAATTGAATCTCTTGAATCTTCTTAAACACTTGATTGCATGAACGACAAAAAGACAAAAAATTAAAAAAATCCAAACATACGAGCTTAGACATTGAATAAAAAAACCTTTAATTATTTATTGATGAATAAAATGAAATCCATTAGGATGTAAGAGTTTAACATGCTTGTCAGGAAAAATGAAATGCCAGACTCCAAATTATCATTTCTTGGTAGTAGAGCATGTATGGGGCATGCCTGCCCGACGAATTGCAGCCCGTCAACGACCTTCAACATATTTACCGGAACTTTTGAGTGCATTGCTTGATGAGTGTTGTAATATTCCAAAATGGTCAGATCTATATTTTGACACTCAGCATGCTTAAACTTTGTACGGATTCTACTGCATCGTCTGGGAGATATTTTATGTAACAACAACAAGACAACATCAATGAGCGACACCGTCAGTCTGGTGTAGAATTGTTGATTTGGGAAGGAAATATTATAGGCTTCAGAACTGACCTGAATGTTTAAACAGGAAACATGGTAAGCCAAATCTATCAGGGTATCATTCGGAACCAGCATATACGCTTGTTTCGGGGTGACATGGACGCATGATTCGTGTTTAAGAATGACAACCAGCTCCTCACATTGCAAACATTATAAACATGTGCCTTCGATCCGTATGGACTGGCCAGCATTCTCCCAGACTTGAATCTATTAGAGCACACGCATAGGACGAATTGAAGCACATAAACCACCTCCTACATGTCTGCTAGAATTTTGGAATGCATTCCTTGATGGGTGGTATATTATTTGCCGTGATCAGACCGATAATATATAATATATATAAATTTTGTATTTTCACGCGTGAGTCAATTTTTGATCTTATGTATCCTTCTATTTTTATGTATCCTACAGACATTTTGAGCAGATTCGGCCACCAAACGTACAACTTTTTCCACTGTTTGCATGTGACTAGGAATCTAGGGAAAGTCAATAACCGAATCCCCAATACTATTTGTTTCAGCTGCAGATGCCGTCTTTATAAAGTTTTAACTTAATATTAAACCGCACAGGAACTTGGTAGTAATATCGCTTCTTATATATTTGATGGATGTGGTTGACTTACCTGTTTTTGTAAAAAGCATTGTTGTTCCTCAGCGTTTTCATTGCTGCCAGTAATTTTTTCTGATGCAGTAGTATTTTTTGCCCGTTTAGATCAAACATGACAATTGTCTGTACTTCTTTACTCATTCCTTCTTCCTCAAAGCGCTTGTAGTAGCAATATAAATTATATTTTTAACCATTTTACTGTTGAATCTTTGTTCGTTTAGAACATTTTATTCCATAACTGACTCTTTTTTTTATAAGCCAGCAATATCAAATAAACGTCTAGCGTCCTCTCTAAATTGGGTGAGGTTGATATTAAACTCATCCGATCATTTTCTGCTTTCAGACTTTAATAAAATAATGTTTTTTAATATAAGTGTTTATCATTTCTGAAATTGTTTTGCTAGAAGCATCTGGAAGAGAAGCTATTGACCATATTTATTCTAATATATGAACTAAAGTGTCACACATTTAGCTTACAGAAGGATCCTTCTCTGAAGCAATTTTGAGATTATGTCTAATATAGCAGTTACACTAGATTCGTCAGTAGTGTGTTCAACTTAAAGCAAATCATTTCACAAAAATGGAACACTCCGATTTTTGTCTTACCTTCACTAATTTAGATGGAGCCAGTTTTACTCACAGCAAAGCATGCAAGCACAAACTAACAAATAAGTTACACAATAGACGCAGGAGAGAAGCCAACTGGAGCGAATTTGACAAAGCTACTGATTTGAAACCAGCTCCGTCCTGGTCACCGGACGAAGACAAATCTCTACTAACCTCAATAGCAAGCTCTCCGACGACGACTCAGTGCCATGCCGGTACAATAGTAAAACTGTTTTTATACTTTTATTCATGTGGCAATGCCTAATGAAAACTTTTTATTTCAAAATAGACACTCAAATATTCTTAAAAAGTTGCAAAAGTTGATTTTTTACGACACTTTAACGTTCTTTCGGCACCTCAAGATGTACTGTAATATTTTTTGAAATTTATATTTATTTTATCCATATCAAGAGACATGATTTCTACGTTATTACAAATTAAAAATCAAAAGTTCGTTTTTCATTCCACCCTAAGGCTGGTTGCACACACAGCACTTTTTTCTGATCGCTTATTTCACCCTTGCCATCATAACAGCAGTTGTGTATTGAATTATACGAGAGCTTACTCATTAGCTATTTATTCGCCTAATGTGTAAGCTCTCGTATAATTCAATACACTACTGTTGTTATGTCGGCAACGGTGAAATAAGCGATCAGAAAAAAGCGCTGTGTGTGCAACCAGCCTAATCTACATCCAACAATACGTCTGTCAGTGTATAAGCATAGAATTAAGAAAGTTTAATTCAAACTAGTAAATAATTTACTCACAAGTCCAAATCCATTCAACGAATCTCTTCACACGCAGATGTGTGATTTCTCTACCAATTCGCATCATCTGATTCGAATATTCGAGACTACCATTTAATATTAGACTTGAATTAAACTCAGCTAGGGTTAAATTACCTGCACGGTAGTGGAATTCTGAATCCTGTGATGGACGTGCACGTTTTTCCTGCACCACGAAAGCTAAACCACGGCCACAATCCGACTGGCCAAGGGTAAGGTAAATGATATTTTAAGGAATTGTTCAGAAGCAGTATCGGATGTAATTTATTTCAAATGAGTTGTATCAATTAATTATTTATTTGGATTTTATTCTTCAATTGTTTGTTTATTAGAAAATAGTCTTTAGACATTTTTTTACATAAATTATCACTTTAAAAACCCTTGCATGGACCCTGATCCATTATAAAATATTTTTTTCACATATCTCCAAATATTTTATATCGTTATTTTCTTTATTTCTATGATAATTATTACTAACCTACATTAAACAATTTCATATTGATAAACCCTTAACTGGAGAGTTGAAAATTTAGGCCGCAACTGGGGGGGGGGGGGTGCAGTCTAAGGGACCTCATTTTCTTCACACTCGAATCAAATGTTTTAATGAAAGTATTACATTTAAATTCAGCCAATATATTCTGAAGACATTTTTCTTACTATATAAATATGTTTTAGAAAATTTTCAACATATTTTATCACTGAAAAAAGTAAATGCGTTGGAACTACATTTTCTTCACAAATTACATGTAATAATAAATAATATTCTTGAAAAAGCACATTACTTCATAATTTCTAAATCATATTTAGTTTTTCCAGTGTACAAAGGTATATAGAAAACAATATAATAAAGTATTCAACAATTCTATGAAAAAATGTAGAATTGATGATGGGTAAAGTTTATTCTTTTTTATCTGCTTGTAAGACTTCCATAGCACGATATATATATGTGTGTGTGTGTGTGTATAATTTTTCAAAATATGTTGTCGTTAGAAAAGTCATGTTTGAATATACATATCAGAATTTGCTGAATACGAGCTTCCATCAAAAAACTCTTCTATACGATTATCCTCATCCGTTAAATCGTTTCCTGCTGCATCTAAAAGTGTCTGGAAAATTGCTTCATAATAGGATAAGTAAAATGGATGATATTTCTGGGCCTAACATTTTCCGCCATCTGCTAAACCTTGTTTATCACTGAGATACTAAGAGAGAGATTTGTTCTTAGTGACCATGCTTAAAGCAATAACACAGGCCTGCATGGGTCTATTTTTTAACTTTTGACTATTGATTCCCATGTTTTGTTTCACGATGAATCTGAATATGTCATTAGTTTTTTTCCCATCACGTTTGAAGTTTTTGCAAAATGCTGTTTTCGGAATTTGTAATATGTTGCAAAACATCAAAAATATGAAGTATTTTGTCAGATTTAAAACGATTTTTTTACTATACAATGTATTTAATTTCATTAAACTTATGGCTTATACTTTACAGTATAAGCCATACTTTACAGTACAGCCAAGCACATCAAGAGTCCGTTGGGGATAGGAGAAGGCAAAAATTTAATGAAAACTACCTCAAAATTAGCTTAAATGTAACAAATTAATTTTGGTACACGAAAGTTTATATTGATACACTTAATTTTATGTCCTTAACTTTAAATTTCATTTAATTTAATTTTAACCAGTCTTAATGATATATGTAAAAAAGTCATATTCCATTTGTGTCGTTGTCTCTTTTGACCAGTCATGCTGTGTTTGCGGCTTTTCCATCCATATGCACTTCTTGGTTCATTGCGGTGTAGCATCCAGCAATAGTCTGCCATCATTAAAGTATTCCATATTCCATTTTTTACATATCCTTATGGAATCTCTCATCCATCTCTACACTGACAGCACCCAAATTCTCAGGAAAGTAATCCAAATATGAATTTAGAAAATGAACCTTCAAACTCATGGAACAGCCTAAATTTTGATACTTCAGGAAAATGTTAAATCGTTATCAAGGAAGATGGCAGGTCACGAAACAGGAGGCTACAGGGTTAATGCATTTAATTGAGCTAAAAATGAAATAAGGATGAGCAGAAGTCAATCGCTGGCGGTTTTACAAACCACTCGTCCCCAGTTAAAGGTTAATTAAAATTTTGAATGAACCATTATGCATCTGCTCATAAAATATAATTCGAATATTTTTAAATTTTATGTTTTGGTTTATTTACCACTATTAATGTATAAATTAAGAATATCATAAAAATATTGTAAAATGTCCGCATTGCATTTAGGTTAAATAGTCACTGATAAGATGATATACTTGATTAAATGATACAATACACTCGATTAGAATAAACTGACACCCAAATTGGTACTAATATTAAAGAATAGTGCGAACGAGATTCATCTTGCATAATGTCTTTGCATATATACTTGCGATTTATGAATCGGAGCATAATCAAATTCTGTCTGTTAATGACGATATGCTTTATAATTTTGCAAAGATCAATAATTCCATTGATTGATACTATGTTAAAAAAAACCATGAGTTTCTAAAAAATTGAAAGTAAGGTTATTATGAGGGAAAGCAATTTTTATACCGTCTCCTCATGTATAAAACCGTTTCGTCATCTATTATATTTTTTCTTATAAAATGACTGTTGTTCTTTTTATAAGAAGAAGTTATTTTTCTAAGCAAGTCTTGTAAATCCATTGCTTTACATGTGTTTAAGGGAATGTCTTAAGGTTCAAAGGCTTATGACCTATAAATTGTGGCAAGTGTAGGTCATCTATGGATGCATGATTTTTTCTTCTTTAGTTCAGGCATATTAAAAATTTCAGTGAGTTTATATTTAATTTTTTTTAATTTTAGTTTTTCATTTAAAATTTTATCAAAAATCTATTTTTTTCTTCGGAACACTTGAGTGATTATAATAAAAAAATAATGAAAAAAAATTAAGATGTTATAGGTAATATTGGTAATTTATCAGCACAATTTTACTATTTTGTTTCCTTTGAAAGTTATTTCTTGAACTAGAAATTAATTAAACATTTGGAAAACTATGGAATATCAAAATCGTATTAATATGCACAGCATTACAAATTATAAAAAAAAATCTTTAAATCGGGAGATTAGATTACATAAATCCAGAACTGAATCAGTGAAAAATTATTTTTTTTATTTTAAAGTATTATAAAAAAGTGTTATATAATAGGGATATAAAATAGTAATTAATTTTAATTACTAGGAAAACGCATAAAATTTTACATTATGTATTCATAAAAATTAAAGATTCTGATAAAAATGCCAAATTTATGGCTGTAGGGCCTCCGTGAGCATGATAGTTCATTGAACTACCATTCATCAGTTTCTGTAATATATGATTTATTGCAGAAAAACAATTTTTTTTTGCATTCTGTTCATATACGAAATGAGAGCAACAACTTTTTAAAAAATTTCTAAGACAAAAAAAAAAAAAATAGCACCTTTTATCCAATTTCTTATAATCAAAAAAAAATTATTTCGACACAGATAATTTATCATGCTGCTATCGAATATATATTGTATTTACATATCACATTAAGCGTTTTAAAGATTATGCTTCGTATTAAATGTTTTGAGATTATCTAATTTTGACATGTTAACCCCTAGAGAGCAGAAATCTGCTTAATTTCGACATTGGAATGAATTGAAGTAGAAAAAAAATAATAAAGCGCAAGACATGTTTCTTGACAAAAGAAAATGTTTGAAAGTTATGATTAAATTGTTTGTGATTGCATTGTGCAATACAAAGTTATTGCGATTAATGAATTCTATAAACTACCACTACTTTTTAAATAACATTTAATATATAAATTTACACGAATTTCAGTTGTAGGAATGCTAAATAGCCAATTGTACTTACTGACGGATTTCACAACAGTAAATGCATTGTTAAATTTAAAGTAGCCCTTAAACACAACGACGGTATTGTATTCCTCTGCATTTGGGTCGTGGACTCAATGGATGTATACTCAGTCTTGAGATTAAACTTTATTGATGAAATTTTTACAATACTGTGATCAAAATTTTTTTAAACTATTAATTATTTTTGTTTTGTTATTGTTTTTATTTCACATATTAGTTTATCAGAGATTGTGGAGCCCGAAAGGTAAAATAGATCTCATGTGGCACTTAATATGTTATATTACTCTCTGAGGAAAGATACTAAATGATTCAACCATTATTTGATACATCATTGATTATAATGATATTAGATATTCCAAATAGAAACTTATTGCCTAAATTGGTTCTAGCATCATTTCTATTCATTCATCGTGTCAATCATTTAACCTTGATTTTTTTATGGTGGAAAAATATTATATTACGCAGTATGTTGTTGTTTTTTATGCCACAGCACAAGCCCGCTGTTATGAAGACAGTGATTTATGCCGATAGAGACCGTCTATTGATTTTTTAGCAGTGCCATCTAGGGGTAAGTGTACGACTTTGCCATTCACCCAACCCTTTTAACTGGGCAGACTTCATTCACTCATCTACAGATCGTAAATTAGAATCGATTTAGTGATCGATTGCCTCTGAACCAGTACCCCCTGTGGTATTACTCTCGACATGGAAGACTTTGTGACTTCGATGGTATACGGGCGCAATTCACCACACACGAGGAGATTCTTCGGCCCTTGTGGTTCTAACTCACTCCCTGAGAAATGCGAATCCAACTCAATATCAACCAGGCTATCTCGGCTCTCATATAAAATGTTCTTCGTGCCACTCCTGGAATTGTTTTTGCTACTTTAACTAATTCTATAAGCAATAAATTCGGAATTTTGTATGATGATGACGCTAACAAGACATGACACGCACGTAAGTACAGGGATAAAAGTCAAAGAAAAAGTATCTAATAGGCTAAAATCAAGGGAAAAGAACCACGAATAAATCAGGGAATAATTCATCCCTTCGAATCTCGCACCTTAGAAAGGTGGAATTGTATAGTTGTAATCTAGGGCAGTGCTCCACAACCTTTCCTCACATACGACGCACCTTATTTCTTTCTAGAATTCCGCGGCACACCAGAAGCTAAAGTATATAGGTATTCATTGATACACAAACTTTACAATAAATGTTTCTTTTATTTGAAAGGTATACATACATAAAACCGTAACATATTTATTTCTACGCAATCATAATAATTATTAATGTGGCACCTGCGCTTGTTTCAATGAACACAAAAGTTTTATATTTGGCTCAATATTTAACACCGCGACCCGAAGGTCAAGATCTTTTAAGTATGACCGCTTATCATTTTTAATTAATACAAGAGTTGAAAACTTTGCTCACATAAATATGTCGTCGAAAATGGAAGTAATGTTACGATTGCTTTGTAGGAAATGTGTGGATATTCTTTTTTAGCGTAAATCCAGAAAACATCTAATGGAACTTCGGAGAAGTATAATTTTAAAGTCATGTCATTATTTATAGTTGTTCCCACCAGGGTACCATTGAATAACTATTTATTTATAATAATAATTCTTTAGTATATGTAGAAAAATAGACATTATTATGAAAAAAATTGTCATTGTATATTAAATACATGATGAAAAATTGTAAAATTTCAAATACAATATATTTGATCGCGGCACACCTGTATCTGGCTCATGGCACACCAGTGTGCCGCGGCACACCGGTTGCGGAGCACTTATCTAGGGTATTGAAGCGAACAATAAATAAGGTATAGGAATTCATAAATTGGATATAAAATGATGATACTTAAGAAATTTCCAAAAAATTTTTGTGTTATCATATTTCGTAGTAATCGAGAGAAAAAAATGATTATAATTTAAAAAGAATTTTAGAATTCTAATATCGTTTCTTAGATCTCATCTTTTAATTAAAAATGTATGTTTTAAATTCGGTACCTGGAAATCGAAACGCTCGTTGTATCAGGTGTGTATCTACTTTTGAGTCATACATATTACTGATCTCTGTAAATTCAGCGTTATATTAAACATTTTCAATTAATATGTAAACTAGCATGCATTCATAATTTATTCAAATAGTTCACTAAATTTCTCATGGGAAAAGTGACAATTATTCATTAAAATATTCATAAGGCAGTCGGCATTTCAATAAATTCATGTAAAAATATTTCATTGTTTTACCATTGTTACCATAACAATTAACATTCTATTATTTGTTGAAAATTAGCAGTAAATTATGTTTACTTTGTCTTCAATTAAACAAGAATAGACATTTAATACTCTTACGCTTCTAAAACAGCTTGTATAAAAATTCCCGGAAACTTTTGAAAACAGTATTTCTAAAAGAAATGATATTTGAAATTATTGCAATTTTTTTATTTTTATATAAGGTAAAATATTTAAATAAGGAATGGAATGCTAACTGATTAAAAAAATGAATGGAAGAAAATGACATGAAAGTGTTTTTGGCCTATTATAATTTTATCTTTTCGTGACACCTCAAAGATTACGTTCTACTTCTAATGAGAAAAGAGATTTTTTTAAATGCTTAATCAAATTATTGCATATATACCTTCCACCACTGCTTTCTAGAATATAAGAAAAATTTGTGACAACGACAACGAGGGAAGCATTCAAGTGCGGACATTAACTTAAAAGTAGATAGTGCTAAACTGTTTCAAGTTAAACATTGGAAATTGCTGAATAAATAGGCAAACTAAATTATTTAACAGATTCGAATGGCAATGGAATTAATCTATACTTCTTTTTGTTTATTTCATCCATGCGAACAATATGAATAGTCTTGAAACACTGTCGATTCAATGCTATGCGAACACTGATTTTTGGAATTTTTATAACTTTATATTATGTGCGGCTTTCATATGTATGTACGCACCATCTTCAAATTATGCATTTAATGTTTCAAATCATGAATTTTAACCATCATTATGTACGCACCATCTTCAAATTTGCATTTAAACCTAGGACAGTTTTCCAAACCCACAACAACAACAAAATGAATTAACCGTTATACGTATCATACTACACATCAACTACATTTATATTCCTACAAATACAAGATATATTTAAAAGAATACTGGTCATTGATGAAATACATTCGAATAGCCATTAAACTTGTTTTGATTATATTTATGACAATACACTTTGCTACATGAACTCTCCTGTATAATCATTATGATAATTGAGAGCAAGGAAACGATATAAGAAGTACTAATTTGGAAGAACTATATGGCGCTGAGTAATTTCGAGTTAATAATTACTGAGGTCTGAATAAATAGTTTTCTGAATAACATAGCACATTCGAACGGCAACAGAATTAAATTGAAAATTTTTAAACTACTAATCAATTGCAATATGCTTGAAATCTTGTAAACTGCAAAACACATTCAATTGCTTTTCACACTCATGAAGAACTTACATAAAAATAAAAAATAAAACACGTTCTTCCAAGACAATACACCATTTTTAATGAGACTTTTAAATTTACTTACAGAATGAGTGGAACGACTATACAAAACAAAATTTAATTTGCATTAATTTACGTACATTATATCTTTAAAAAAGTAGTGATAATTAAATATTTTCGAATTGTATTTGTTGACAATAGATTTCTGAGTGAACTCTCTTATTTTGCAATAGCAATCGCACCTCTTAAGACAAAGTAAAAAACAATAAAAGAAATTCTTGGTGTTCTGAAATAATGCAGTATTTAGGTATAATATATGCATACATGCTGAAATTCGTACTGCAGAGAAAATTTGAGTTTCCAATGCTAAAAAATTGAAAAAATGGATTTATTTTGTCATACGATTCACGTAACACAGAACTTTTCTTATAAATGTAGTTTGATACACTGAACAAGAAACAGGAACTCTATCAGTCTCCTTTGATACCTTGAATATTTTATTCATTATGAGTGAAGATGATTATGATGCACTTATTAAAGCTCTCTAATAAAGAAGGAATATAGTGTGGTTGGCGAGAACAACCATTTTACTACGAGTGGTTAATTTTGCATTTCTATTGACGAATCTTCCATCCAACCCATTAATGTGATATCTCTTTATATATATATATATATGCTTCCTTTATTCGCGGATGTAAAAAATGCGACCCAATTCCTATATTCGCGGTTTCTTTATTCAACCTGCTAGTGTTTGGGCGTGCTAATAAGAAAGCGTGGGTTGCAAGCTATTTTTTGCGACTGGTTCCGGAATTGTTTTGTTTCTGAAGTTGAAAATTATTTAAAAAAACAGAATTTGGACTTTACAGCATTTCTAGCTTTGGAAAATGCACCAGGTCATCCTAGCGAACTTGAAACTATGCATCCAAATATAAAAGTGACATTTTTACGTCCCAACACGACGTCTTTGCTTCAACCTATGGACCAAGAAATAATCCAGCTATTTAAGCTCTATTACATTAGACGGACCTTCAAAATCATATTGAATAATACAGAATCAATGAATGTTATCGAATGCTGGAAGAAATTTGACATAGCAGAATGCATCGTAAACATAAAATAATCATTGGAAGAACTGAAGCCACACACATTGAAGTCATGCTGGAAAAAATAACTGGCCTGCTCTGACTGTGGAAAATGACGAAGAATCTGTACAAGTTCAAACTTTGACTGCAAATATAGTCGAAATCACGAATGTAATAGGAAGAGATGGGTTTGAACAGATAGAATCAAGTAGCATTCAGGAATTGCTTGAGTCGCAAGATGAAGATCTGACTGAAACCGACTTGGAGGAAATGTTAAATTCACAGCCCATTGAAGAAGAGGATTCAACAGGCACTGAAAACGTGACATTTAATTTGAAAAATCTTAGTGTAGGTTTAAGAATGGCAAATGAGCTTTACG
>JAPMOQ010014598.1:123013-181832 GCA_026543055.1 Argiope trifasciata
ATTCGTCATGGGAAGCAAAATTATAGTTTCGTAACAACATGTTTGAAAAAGTTGAAATATTTTTGATATCAGTTGTTTCTTAAGAGAAGAAGTTTTCTTTCTCTAAAATATTTCAATAATTATATTTTTGCTTTTAATTATTATTCAATTTATTACCTTCCGTTTTTTGTTTA
Organism: Argiope trifasciata; assembly: GCA_026543055.1. NCBI lineage: Eukaryota > Metazoa > Arthropoda > Arachnida > Araneae > Araneidae > Argiope > Argiope trifasciata. Next base: position 123,187 of record JAPMOQ010014598.1, read on the forward strand.
CTATGGCTTATTATCAACATAATTAATTTCTTGCCTAGAGGCTTTAAGAAGTGCTCTTTGATGCTTTTTTTGTTGTCGTTGTCATCAAGAGTTCTCTGATATTTCGCGCATCCCGCTTATGAATCGACTTCATTATAAACTTTACAGGGAAACAAACATTTTATTATTTTTTACAACAAAATTTAAACAACTCTATATAACTGTTTGAATAAAACTTTTAAATTGATTAATCGATTACTGATACTGATTAATTAAAATTTTTAAGTGAAACATTCGATATCAGTTATGTTATTACAAATGAATGCAATCTAATGCTAGATTACTCAAAAAAATAATGGCATATGAGATTCTAAAGAACTGAACTTCATGCCATCATGTATAAAAGAAATTTTTTTCGACTGCGGTTTTTTTAATACCGTTTTATCCTTTAGCATTTTTTCCTGCGAAAGAATAAACAATTTGCGGTATATCCGTTAAACTGAAATTCCCATGCATATGGAAATATGTTTTTATGAAACAAATGCTTTGCGTGCCTTATGTTAAACCCACAATGCCTAAAAATTGTAAATTGCTACAAATGTTTTTTTTTTCAAAATGTTCCATAGATTCTATAGTCAAATAACATCTTCCTTAATTCTTGCATATTTGAAGAATTATTCGTAGAATTTAGAATCAAAGGCTTTAAATATTTAATTAAAAATGGTTAAAGGTCCATTTTTTTCTTGAAAATACTCAGCTTTTATAACATACAAATCCTTTTTAATGCTTTAAAAAGAATAATTTTCTCATAGTTAATGAGGTATTTAATGTTTACCAGTCAGTTAATAGTATAATTTTACTAAATTTTGCAATCTAAAATTTGTTTTGTAAGATATTTTATTAGTATTAATAAAGTAGTTAGGGATGTGGAAAGCAAATGCATATAAAATTATTACGTAGTGCAATATATTGGAAATAAAATACTTTGAAAAAAAATGGAAAATCGAGCACGAAAATGAAGTCAAAATAAACAAAAAATTACATCTTTTAATTTTAAATTGGCATAACACTTGGTTTGTGAGAATATAATTAAAAATGTTTTTGGTATTAATTAAAACAGGGATTTGTTTTGTTTAATAAAGAATCCTAACAAAATTATAACTACCATACTATAAATTCCATTAAGAATTCTTATGATATTATAGGTGTTGTATTTTAATAATCTAATTTTTTTTTCTTTTCCTAACGTTGTTTTTAAACAACTATTTCTAAAATCTAATAATTTCTCTCTACACTACATTATTATGTTAAACCATGTCATGCTGTATTATCTTTTCAACAGAACATTTAGGGAATGGATATTACAGGCTCAACGCCCTGGATCTCCTTCCAAATACTAATATTTGTTGGTTATAGGTGTTGTATTAATAACTCCCAGAAATGTCGGGCATTTAAAACAACTTCAAATATTCTTCACGGCAAACAAAATGTTTATGTCATTTTTTAAAATTTGATGACAAAATTTAAACTTATCTACGTTACACTACTAATCCATACTCACTAAATAAAAATCTTTAAAGACACATTTTACACTAGTTCTGCATTCATAAATGAGAATACAAATCTTCTTCATCTTTATAAAACCGTAGTGCAAAAATGTACCACTATTATTATATACAATAAATTTATAAATAAATATTAGAATCCCAATACATTTGCAGATGCAATTTAAAAAAATGAATATTTAAAGCTGCCGTGAATATTTTTGGCGCGGCTGTCATAAATTTGAAATTCGTATGTTCAACAAATGCTAATGATTGCTCTTATTGTCTTTACATATATGCCCAAATTGATGATAATGTTTGTTTAAGAAAGCATGTCTTATATCGTCTACGTTTGTTAAATTAACATTATCCTTTTTTTTTATCTTAACAATTTTGATTCGTATGTTGCACTAGTGCTTTTAATTACGCATAACCCAGTCCTTTCGGTTAATGACAATTTGCTCCGTAGTTCTGACAGGCTCGTTAATTCAATTGATTTGCTAGCTTTCTGCTAGAAATTAAGGGTGAACTGGAAAATTGCTGATAATGTTTGTTCAAGAAAGCATGTCTTACACCGTTTGTATTTTTGTAAACACGCTTCGTTTTATACCATTATCAAATTAGCATTATTCTTTTTTTTATCTTAAAAGTTTTTCTCGCTAAATTTTGTCAAGATCATCGACAATTTAGGATAATTTTTATTTAACTCGATATTGCTGTTGTTCATGGCATTTTACAAACCCGCTGAAAGTTATTTGTTTGCGATTCAAGCACAGCAAGCATCTCTTATTTTTCCAGCAGAGCAAACTAGAGCCAAGATTATGATTCAGTTACTTCAAAAGTCACATTTGCTACCACAATCATTTTAATGGAGGGGAGGGGGGGCGCAGATTCAGACACCTCACAGGTAGAATACACAGAATCAACCATGCCCGATCTGAGATTCGAATGCCTGGGCACCGGTAAACTCGATAACATCCAAATTTATACAAACAGGTTTTGTAAATCATATATTTTATGTCTTTAATGAATACCTGAATGGTCAGATGTTTATTACCTGAAAATTGCGGCAAGTCCAGGAAATTGTTTTAAAATGTTTTATCAGACCAGCAGCCACATTTCTCAATTAGCTTTCACATATAAAAATATACTTTCGTAAAATTAATATTTAGGATTTATAGTTTTAGATTTTTTAATATTCAATCAATTATTTAGTTATTTTATTAATATTTTAATAAGAGAAGATAATACTTGGTGTGATATTGAAAAGTTTCACACTAATTGATTTTCAGTTTTCCTAAGTTTCAAGATGTTTGTTACTACTGCCAATTCAGTTTTGATAAAATGAAAGATACTTTCTTACCACTTGCTTTTAAGTGCCAATGTGTTCGGTTGCTATGCAAAGCTCATTAATACAGTCAGATACTACCTTGCTAATAAAAAGTAAAGGCATATGAGTTTTTACGAAGGTAAGCATAGTGATGTCATGTTTGAAAACAATTTTTTGTGTAATCTGCTTTTTTATAATAGAGTTTTTCCATTTATATTCAAATTCTTATCTAATGAATATCCTTATTTTTATCTCAAAATATACAATTCGCTAGCTTTTATTAAAATAATGCTCAGTTCGTGATATTTCCATTCAACTTGATAATTTTTAAATACACGGAAGTATGGTTGTAAATAATATTTTCATGCCCTAAAGTAATGTCTTAACCCTTAATTGGGGAGGTGAAAGTTTAGGTCTTAACAGAGGAAGTGAGGTCTGTGAGACTGCATTTGATTTACACTCAAATTAAAATTTTTAAATGACTTTATTAGTATAAAAAACTGGCACCATATTTCGTTGATATTTTTCTTGATATATAGAAATGTTTCAAAAATTTTTGAATATATATTACTACTGAAAAAAGTAAATGCTTTCGAACATTTTCTTCCCAAATTACATGTTACAATAAATAATATTCTTGAAAAAACATGTTACTTTTAACTTTTTAAATCGTATTTATTTTTGCATTATATTAATGTATGTAAAAACGATATTATGTAAATTTTAGCAATTTTATTAAAAAGATTTGGCCTTTTTTTCTTTCGGCTTGTGGGACTTTCATATTATGGTTTTCTAGTGTATTTTAAATATTCAGTTTAAGAACTAGTATAAAAATACACCTACCAATTCTGTATATATTTTTATTGATATATTAATATAATTTATTATTTTTCTAAATTCGTCATCACTGCGAATATTAATTATATTTGAATACATATATGATTGGCAGCTGAATGCGAACTTTAGTCGAAAAATTCTTTTTTCAATGGCCCTTATTTCTAAAATTATTTTCTACTTCATTTGATATTATTTCGATGCTTAAATTTTAGCCCCATATACTAAGTTTGCTTAGCATCTTGACACTAACAGGCAGATGAGGTCTTACAGATCGCATTAAAAGAAAAAAAAATTGAATAATTTTAAAAAGCATCCACTGAAGGTGGTCTAAAAAGTGCAGATGTATTGAAGATCAGAAAACAGTAAACAATCCATTCAATAGAGTGAAAAATGGAAAAAGGAGTGACGGAAGGTCCATCTTTAGCGGTCTCACAGCCCGCCAGTCCTCAGTTAAGAGCTGATGTTCAGAAGCTTATTACCTGCAAATTGAGATAAATGCTGGAAGTTAGGTCAAATTTTCCGTAATTTATAGAGTTAAAAATCTACATTTATAAACTTATTTTTTTACATCTGTGCGAAAGAATATCATCTTATGGCCAATTATTTATAACCAATGAAAATTTGTTTCGATATAGGTAATTTATCTATATTTTGGTATTTTAATATTGATTCCTACATTTTTAAGATTATGTTTTGTATCTTTTTTTTTGAGGTTTTTTACTTACAGCTGAGTAATTATAATAAACCAATTGTTTTTAAATTACATAAAGGTTAAGAATTTGCCCTCAATATTAGTATTATATCAAGTTAATTCTAGTAATTTTCCTTTCATTTAAAAATCATGCAAGAGCTATTATTCGCGCCAATGAGAATTTCTAAATCAAATGAATGTGAAAACTGTCATAAAATACATAACACTGCCAATATGTATTCTTTAAAACGAGAACAATGCATTTTAACACAAAATTTAATGAGTAATAATTATTTCTTTTAATTTTAAAGTGGTGCATATGCATTTCCGTGACAATATGTTTCGAATATTTTAAAGTGGATATGGGGAATTGAGGATTGATTTTTACTAATAATTTTTTTAAACCATTTTCTTTTAATTTTAGCTTCTAGTAACGATGAAGTGTCAGATTTAATGGCTCTAGGTACAAGCACGTGCTCTGTATTAGTTTATTAGTATAGTGAGGAGTTATTAGTATAATTTTATTAATTTTCTTCTCCTAAAATATACTCTACAAGGTTTTTTATTAGTTTTATTAAAGTAGTTAGGGATTTGGAAAGCAAATGCATATAAAAATTGTTAAGAAGTGCAATATATTGAAAATGAAATACTTTGAAAAGAAATGAATGATCATGCAGTGCTAACAGAACTAAACAATGAAAAAATTACATTCCTTTAATTTTAAAGAGGTAAAAATTTGGCTTGTACGCATATACTTTGAAATTTTTTGGTTTACATTAAAACGGTGGTTTGTTTAGTTTAATAAAGAATCCTCGCATAAATTTAACTACTTTAAGATAAACTTCATTGAGATGTCATATAAAAATATAAGTATTGCTTTAATAACTCTCTGAAATTTCGTAAATACTAAACAACTTCAAATATTCTTCAAGGGACGCAACATTTTTTAAGTCATTTTTTTAAAAAAAAATTTGATGATAAAATTTGAACTTATCTACAATACTCTACTACTTCGCACTCACTAAAAATTCTTTGAAGAAACATTTTACGCCAGTTCTGCACTCATAAATGACAATTCGAATGTTGTTCATTGTTATAAAACTGTTCTGCAAAAATGCACCACTATTAATATATAAAAGAGTTTTTATATAAATGTTTGAGTAAATAATTTCAATTGAGATCTCTGAAGAGATAGTTTTAAAGTGGCTCTTTAAGACAAAGATCTACATACAATTGCATTGAATTAGTTTGTCCATAGCGCTAATCACGTATAAAGTCTACACCATTTTACCCGCAATCTAAAAATTTGGGCATAAGCAAATTCTTCCAGTTGACAATTCATATGTAATTTTGAATGGCTTGTGATTTCAATTAAATTGCAACCTTGCAGTAAAAAAGGAGAGGTATAATGAGGCTCTGAAAAATTGGAGCATAATATTTGCTTGAGAATGCATATTTTATATCGCCCGCGATTTCATAAAACAGTTTCGTTTAAAAAAATTATCAAATAAGCATTATTCTTTTTTCTCTCTTAACTATTTTATTCACTAACTTTTGACGAAATAATAAACAATTTAGGATACTTCTATTAAACTCAATATTTACTACTGTACGGCTATTACAAACCCTCTGAAAGTTATCTGACAATGATTTAAGCCCAATAAAAATCTCTTGCTTTTTCATTCAAGCAAAGTAGTTCCATGATTACGATTCATTTACTTCAAAAGTCACATTTGCAGCACAATCATTTTAATAGAGAGGATGTGTTCTGCACAGTTACACATCTCACAGATTGAACACACAGGAGCAAAGATGCCCAATTTGGGACTCGAAATCGCGGATTTGACCCGCTATCCCTATGCCTGGACACAGGCAAACTAGATAAATTCCAAAACAGTAAAAGCATGTTTTGTAAATTATATATTTTATGTCTTACATGAATACCTTAAGACAGAGGTTTATTGCCTGAAAATTGCTGCAAATCCTGGAAATTGCTTTAAAATGCTATACCAATCCTGAAGCCACATTTCTTCGTTAGCTCGTGCCAATAAGGAGTCTCTTCGTAAAATTTATATTAAAAAGTTTTAGTTTAAGTTTTTTAAATATTTAATAAATTATTTAACTTAATTAATATTATAATGAGAATGATTATAGTAGGCGCAATAGTGTTATTCTTTCACACTAATTGGTTTTCAGTTTTCGAGGGTTTCAAGATGTTTGTTACCTATACCGATTCGGTTTTGATAAATTACAGATATATCAGCCATTTGCTTTTAAGTGACAATGTATTTGGTAGTTTTGCCAAGCTCATTAATCCAGTCGGATGCTAGCTTGCTAATAAAAAGTAAAGGCATATGAGTTAACAGAAAATTAAACTTATTGTTGTCATGTTTGGAAACAGTTTTCTTTTGTTGCTTACATTTTTATCTTACCATTTCGCCTTTAAGCTTTATTTCTTCTCGAATGGATATCACTTTTTTTATCTAAACAATACAAAAATCGCTTTTTATTATAATAATGTACAGTTCATTGATATTCCCATTCAGTTTGATAATTTTTAAATGCATGGAAGCATTGTTATAAATTATATTTTCATGTCTGAAACTAATACCTTAACCCTTAATTGGGGAGGTAAAAGATTAGGACTTAACTGGGGAATTAAGGTCTTGAGACTGCATTTCATTTACACTAAAATTAAATTTTTAATGATTGCATTAGTATGAAAAACTGACACTATATTTCGTAGATATTTTTCTTGATATGTTGAAATGTTTCAGAAATTTTTGAATATATATTACTACTGAAAATTAAATGCCTTCGAACATTTTCTTTTCAAATTACATGTTACAATAAATAATATTCTTGAGAAAACATATTACTTTACACTTTTTAAATCATAATTATTTCTTTATTATATGAATGTATGTAAAAATAATGTAATGTAAATTTTATTAATGTTATTAAAAAGATTTGACCCTTTTTTCATCGACTTGTGTGACTTTCATATTATTTTTTTCCAGGGTATTTTAAATATACGGGTTAAGAACTAGTAAAAAAATAAACCTGCACATTCTATATATGTTTTTATTTGTATATATTAAAATATTTTATTATTTTTTAAAATTTGTGATCATTAGAAACATTAATTATATTTAAACATACATAGGTTTGGCAACTGAATGCAAACTTTAATCGAAAAACTCTTCTGTGAAATCGCCCTTATTTCTAAAATTATTTTCTAATTCATTTAAAAGTGTCAAAACTCCTCCATAACAGGATCAATAAATTGGATCATATTTCGATGCTTAAAGTTTTACGCCATATACTAAGTTTGTTTAGTATTGGGTCTTACAGACCACGCTAAAAGAAAAAAAAATGAATTATTTAAAAAAGCATCCATTGAAAGTAGTTGAAAAAGTGCACGTGTATTGAAGATCTCAAAACAGCAAGCTACAGGGACAATCCATTCAATTGAGTGATAAATAGAATAAGGGGTGACGGAAAGTCCATTGGTAGCGGTCTCATAGCCCGCAAGTCAGTTAAGAGATGTTCAGAAGCTAACTACTTGCTAATTGAGATAAATTCTGGAAATTGGGTCAACATATACTGTAATTAATACGGTTAAAATTTTTGCATTTATAAACCTATTTTTTATATCTATGCGAAAGAATGTCATCTTATGACCCATTATTTATAACCAGTGAAAATTTGTTTCGATATAGGTAATCCGTTATGCAGCTGGTGACTATATTTGAATTTTAATATTAAGTTTTACATTTTTGAGATAATCTTTAGTGTCATTTTTTTAGATTATGTAAAATTGAACATTTTAACCTTTAGAATATACAAAATTGCATGAAGTCTTTATTTAAATAAATGGAAACAGGTGTAGAAAAAATGATTATTATATTCTTAAAAGTTTGTACATATTTCTTTTAGTTTCCTTTTTATTAGATATATTTCTCAAATAAGGAAATATTTGAAAGTTATGAATAATTTTCTTTTGTGATTTAAATAATATAATTCACTATAAAGACAAACCTACTCTTGTCTTTGGCAATTGTTATAAAAGTTACTTCCGTTTCCCCTGTTACTCAGCTGATTTTTCAATGATTGCTTACTGATTCAGTTCCAGGAATTTAGGATGTTATTGTGATTATTGTAAAAGTTATTGTGATTCATAGAAAAAAATTACCGCTATTTCTTTATAATATTATTTATTATAATATATATATATTAAATATATATTATAAAATATATATATTATATATTTATTATCAGCCTTTTTTGAAAAATAACCCACGAGTAATATTTGCACTTTTGATTGGCCTGTAGTTTCCATGCATTCTCTCAAGCTTGAAAATGTTTCATAGCACATTTTTACTCTGTGTAAATGAAGCCTTTGAAATATTTTGACTAAAAAAATGTTGGCGCATTTATTAATATAATGTAATTTTTTATGTTGCCAGTTTTCCGCGATTGCCATGGTCTTTGAGGAAAATTACATTGCAATCACCAGTGACTGAAGGTCATGAAAGAAAATTCAGAGCACACTTAATGTGTTATTTCACTCTCTGGGGAAAGACATTAAATGAATTAACCGAAATTAAATACATCATTTATTCTGATGCCACTAGATATCCAAAATAGAAACTCATAGTCTAAATTAATTGTAGCATTATACCTGTTCATTCATTGTGTAGATCTGTTAACACCGATATCTTTTGGTGGTTTAAATGTTATAAATCCTGTCGAAATTTGCTCAGAAATAGCAAAAAACTATAAAAAATAGAAATTTTATTCAGAAATATTTAAATATAATAATATTATCAAAAGAAAAACAATTTTTATTATATTGTTCACATTTTAATGATATCACTCTGTCTTTAATTTTATGAATTCATTTCAATGATTTCAATCCTCGGTTTAAAAATATTCGCAATTTTATTCAGAGTTCGTGATGCGTTTATTTAATTAAAAAGAAGGAAAAAAAAGAAATATGAGGAAAGAAGACGTTTCCATAGAATATTAAATTACACTTTGATTCTCTGTTTTGGCTAGTGAAAAACTACGAAAAAGTATGAATATTTGCGGAAAAAGGTAATACTTCATAATAATATGCTTTAGAGAAATCACCATAGTGCTTATAGTTAAGCGTCCCATACAAACAGCATCCTACAACGAAAATGAGTGAACAGATTGTACTCAAGATGCTCACGGAATTTCGGAAGGGAAATAATTAATTCTAAACTATTCACTAGGTGGTACCTTTTTCGGAAAAACATTGATTCTGGCATAGTCAGCGACAAAAACGGAACACAGAAACATTAATAAACAATATTACAGAAACAAAATAAAACAATATAACAGTACTAACCAGTTTCCGATCACTTTGTCATAGAGCCTCATTAAGTACTGGTAAGAAAAAAAAATAAAACTACGCTATTTAAGGGGGAAAAAAAACTGTTCAGTTTGCAGAAACAGGAATATATTAGGACGGATTTGCATAAGACGAGCAGTTGTTGATCTTTTTCAGTATGCTGTAGTTAAAGGTTTTCCATCTGGCTTCCCTCATTCACCTGCAAAATAACAACTCGAAGGATAGGGTGTTAAACAGTAGATCATACCTGATCAGTTGTGAAGCTTCGAATATGAAACATGGTGGAGTTATTTTAGTTATTCAACACACAATGATATACCATCATTATTCTTCATCATTATCGTTTCTGTATTCCGGTTTGGGACTTTTTGTATTCAATTTATTGATTTTGCAAAAAAGGTGTACACTTCTGGACATTCTGGAACATATTTTTTTTTCAAAATTCCCTGAAAGTACCTCGTTTATTATCTTTATTTTGTTGCTGTCCGTTAATCTGTTTGCTTAACGGAAGTTTAATGATACCCACACTGCATATTAACAAAAGGAGCATAAACATTAAATCATGAAAGAAATGGACAATTCCTTTTCTTAAAAAACTTTTTAACAAAATATTATTTTTTCTGTTACTTAATTTTTATTTATTATTGTTACTTATTTGTTTTGCAAATTTGTAATTATTATTATATTCTTTAATTGCATTTCTATATTAACAACAGTACTTAATTTCGGTCATATTTAATATCATATAAAATATTCTCGGTGCCATTCCTGGAGATCTCTTTGCTACTGTAATTCTATGAACAACAAATGCAGAATTGTGAGTTAAAATAAAATAATAAGAACGACATATACGACACGATATGCACCTGCGTATAGGTGCAAAAATACTGGAAATAAAATGTATTTAATGGATGAGAATCAAGGCCAAAGAAAGACGAATAATTGGACGAATGACTCATCTCTTCGCGTCTTTCTCCTTTGAAAAGTAGATTTGTGGAAAATCTGTAGTCTCGGGATAAGGAAAAGAATAGTAACTACGGTTTAAAAATTCATAAAATAAGACGGAAATTATATAGAATGTAAGATTTTCTCTGTAAATTTGAAACGAATACATGAATTCAAGTCTTTATAATTAGCTGTTCTTGAGTTCCATTTTTCCTAAAATTCTAAATGAATGGCTATGCCGAAAAAAGTGGTTTCACTAAGCAGCAAGTTACAAAGAATTTCAATCAGAAATTGATAAACATGCAAAATAAGCAACTAAATAATAAAAAAACATAATTACATTACATAATACCATTTTTTTAATTTTTAAACTGGTATTAAAAGTTTCTGAAGAATGTTATTTTCTTTTTTATTAGTCACTGAAAAATTTATTTAAATGTTTTTTTAACTTTAATGGAGTTTTTAAGCATCCTATTGTCCAATCGAAAAATATTTCATCCTTAAAATTGGTTAAAACATACATTACGTGACATATTTGACATGCATTTTCTAATTATACCACACCTTAACACGGCATTTAAAGTATTTTGTTAACAAACAATTCTATTTCGAATGAATACATATTACTATATAATTTACTTAAAACTAAAGAGTTTTTTGTTAAATTGCTTCAAATATAACTTTTGATCGCAAAGTATACAACTCAAGTTTTAAATGCTTTTTACTGATTCACTAGGGAGAATCATGTGATTTTATAAAATGCAATGAAAAAATAATTATTGTGATTAATATGATGAATAAGCTTCCACTATTTAAATAAAATAATTTCATAAATATATTTTGATCATATTTCTAAATACCGAGCGTAATCTTACTTCGTCGTTTATGGGAACGTATTCTGAACTAACTGAATCGTTCGTACTGTTCGGCTTAAATAATATACTTTTGGCTCGCGCTGGGTTTCTATATATATTTACGGTATAAAGATTACATGTTTATTTGGTGTTACGAAAGCCTTTACACAGTTCTTGCAAAGAGAATTTAGTCGCATTTAACATGTGAATATAACTGGATTCGTGTATTATTTTATTTAATCTCAGTTTGTAAGATGAATAAATGTCAGTTACTTAAGACTGATGCAGCTCAAAAGAAAAAAAATGGAACTGTTATGTAATATGTTATTCTATGAGGAAAGATACTCACTGCTTTAACCCTAATTTGATACATCATTGCTTATAGTACCACTAGATGACTACATCATTCCTGAGCATTCATTGTCCTTCCACATCTGTTAAGCCAGTTTGTTTCCATACTGTGTTACGTAAATATTCGCTTTCAAGTCAAAATGTGTTTTAATATCTATACTTATAATAAAGCTCAATGTGTGTGTGTGCGTGTGTGTGTGTGCGCGCGTGTGTGTGTTGGCTCTCTACAGGCCAGACCGTTGGACCTACAGCTACCAAATTTGGTACATGTATAACTTGGAGGTCGGGAATGTGCACCTTGGAGCCCTTTTTTCGAATTTTTAATTAGAATTTGAATTAATAAAAAGTTAAGCGAAATTTCGAAATTTTTCCGCTATAGCTTCGGAAAATATTATTGCACAAACATGATTTTTTATATCAATTTAAAGATTAAAAAATTAGCTTTCTAACGGTATCAATATTTTATAACTTAAGCTTCTATTTTTAACGAATTTTCAAAGAAATATTTTAACTATGTTTTTATCACGTGACTGGATAAAATAAAATAATGCCGGAAGTTCGAATAAAAAAAACTTTCATCGCAAAATAAATCTAAAGATATATTTTGCGATATTTTAGCACGTGACTGGATAAAGTAAAATAAATATAAAATGTGATATTTTCTAAAAAAATAAATGCAAAGCAAATGATCCTATGATCGTTTGCAATATCTAAATAATTAGTTCGATAAAACTTCTTTACTGTAAACCGGATCGAATTTAGACAGGATATGCATTGGAATCCCGACTTATTGGTATATTTCTATTATCGTTTGCAATATTTGTATCATTAATTCAATATTTTTTTTTATCATAAAATGTGATAATTTCTAAAAAAATAAATGCAAAGCTAAGGTATCTATAAAATCTGCAAGAGTACGTGAAAGGGAAAAAATTAGGTTTTATCACCGTGTTGCCATCATTTTGACGAAAGCACAAATTAAAAAAAAACTATCATCGCAAATTAAATCTGAAGAAATGCAACTTTTAGCACGTGACTGGATAAAATAAAATAAATATAAAATGTGATATTTTCTTTAAAAAATGCGAGGCAAAGGATTCTATGATCATTTGCAATACCTATATCATTAATTGAATAAATTGTCTTTATTTATATAGGATTGAATTTATACAGCATATGCAAATTATTAATAGGCAAATATATTGTTTAATACTATTAATTTGATCTAAATAAAGTAAATAATTGCATTTTATGTAGTTTGAGTCAAACAATGCATTTATGAATAATGAGTTTGAGATTTCTTCATACCTTGATATTTTACAAAATATTTTAATTAATATTTTAAATAAAAGTTGCTACATCAATCAGTTTTCTAAACCAATCATTAAAACTGACTGATTTATAAAATTAAAGAATATTATTAAGAAAACGCGTTCTTTTAGAGCATTCAGTCCATCATTTTAAAGAAAATATTAATTTCAGGCCAATCAATGCCCGGAGTTATTTTAAGGCTAATGAATATGTGTTTTAATTGAAAATTTTAGAAACCATTACTCATGGCGAACCAGCTGGTCGCCAAAGGCGGCTTGTAGAAAATAATAATTAGAAATTCTACTCATAAAGATTTCAATCAACTGTCACGCTAAATAATTAATTCAAAACGAAAATAAATTGGTATTTATGAAAATTCAATTTGATTATATGATGGAAAATATTGAAATGAAGTAAAATATTTAGTAAAGCATGTATTGCTTTTTTTTCCCCAATAGGCGGCACTTTTTCATCATGGTGACCTTTATTGTATCCCCTTATTAAAACCAGTCATATAAATCAAGTCGTTACCTGTTATCGATGCCATATCTTTTATATTTATTAAAACTTTGTCCGTATTCTATTATAACTTTGTGGCAAAATTTTAACCCAAATATTGAATAACTTTCGGAGATTACCGATTATGAACAATGTATTTCATATATCGAAAAAATTTGAATTATATATATAATTTCTTTAATTATATATATAATGAAAAAAACGAAAAGATATTTAAATGATACAATTTTCTTTCTGATATTATGTTTCGAGATAATAGCGAAAAAACTTTGCCAGTAATTTAAAACAATTAAAATGTTTACATCAGTTTTTTAAAAAATTATTACTCAAAATTATATAAGTTTTAAATTTAATTTCTTGAACTCGAGTCACCAATTAGGCTACGTTTGTATCTATTTCTGAGTTTATAATAATATTTTTTGCCGTGAAAAATTTTGTTTAATAGCAACATTCTAGAAACATTGCAGATTACAAGACCCATAAAAACATGTTTCGTTCACATCGAAAAACGAATTTATTAATTTGTAAAATATTCTCTAATCTAACAGTCCTACTTTCAAATGTCTAGTATTATAAACTTCCAAATACCAATGAGGCCTTTGCATTCACATTAGCTTAGATGCTTATATGTTAATAAAAATTCCGGTAATTCATGAGACAGTTACGAATAATGATTGAAAACGTTTTAATTTTATTTCATGACAATGGACTACCGTGTGTTCTCTCATATGTATCAATAAATATCACTCGTATTAAAACACCGCAAAAAAGAAGAAAAGGAAATTCTCGGCTTTTGCAAACAATGTAATATTTAAGCCTAATATTTGCTACCATTCCTCTCTTTGACAAAATTTTTTTTTTCCATGTTAATGAATTGTGAAGAAAGGATGCATTTTGCCATACTATTTAAATAAGTAGTATTTTTTCATCAGGAATATAATTTGAAACTAGAAACCAAAAATTTATAAAAAAGAAAGTGACTTCTTTTCGTGACGAATTATTTCCCATGTGGAAGTTACCAACATTTTAAAGAATTGCCGAACATTTGAAACAGAAGACTAAAATTGCAATAAACTTAATTTTAATGACTGAAATTATAAAACTATAAGTCGCTAAAATATTTTTAAAAGCCGGATTGTTTGCAGCTTTAATATCAAGAAACAAAGTTCAATAATCCAGATATTTTGCCTTTCTTTATCAAACGTAGAATGCCTGAAAGTTGATTAGGATAAAATTTTCGAATAGTCGCATCTACTATAAAGGTTTTAATTCAATTCAAATTAAATGGATTTGACAGGAAGCCCTGTGAGTAAAGGAACCTCACACGTTTCATCAAGCCATATCATTTTTTCTTAAAAAAAAATAAGTTAAGTTACTCAGTTTAAATCCTCTGCATTGGGAATCACTTATTTTGAACGTTTCACATCTACCCTCATGTTAATGAAATTTTTCTGCTTTTTGCTATGAAATGCATCATTACATTTCATGGACTACTTTCTCGATGTTCTGTAAATGATGTACACAGTTAAACATTTCCAAACCAAAACACAGCAAATTGATTGCTTGTATAAAAAGGAAGATTGGAAAAAAGAAAGATCTTACTTGGATACATAAATATTATAATTAGTTTAATAGTTCTACGGAAAATGAGAGTAGCAACTCAATTAGAGAAAAGCCTTCAGAAAAAAAGAAAGATTTCGGGAGAACAGACTGAAATTCAAACATCTAAGTTCCATATTCTGTACTAGCAAAGGCATCGTTTATGTGCGACGAAACATGAATATTTCGAATGGAAAGTATCAGGAAGGAACTCGTAAAACAATATCCTTACAGAATGCTGAACGATCGTAAATTTGTCCCTTAAGTTTTCTAAGGCAATAATCTCAAAATCCGTAGGAAGCGTACGCTAGGAAGCTTACACTATAAGCTAAGAAAAATCAAAAATATCTGTGAATTCAGGGTTTGGCGGATGGGAAAGTAGTAGTGAAATTACAATCAATTTTAAACTTGTATGTGCTCTTGTAAATGCAAATGTAGTTCTGTAAAATTTTAGTTTTAGTCAGATAGAAAAACGCATTCCAAATATAAATACGCACTTATTTCTAAGTAGGTCCAGAGAGCGATAAAACATTTTTTGGAGAATATGCGGGAAAATTTTGGGGAGGCCACTCCCTCAAGTTTCTTTATTCTTTTTTTTTGTTTGTTTTAATTTTGCAGCACACTAAAATGATTTATGCAGCAATTTGTTCTGACTAAATTTAGAATTTAAAAAAATATTAAATACTGTTCTTTTTATTTATCTTTATTTCAAAGCAGCTTCGATTCATGGAAACCTTGTTGGTTTTTGCTGACTTAAAGAGCAATTTATTTATTTTCTGAATTACTGTTGATACTACCGATAATGTTTTTTATTGCCAGATATTTTTAATATGTTTTTCAGGCTAGACTTATATCCTAACAGTTTGCTTTGATATGGATTGCAGTTATTTCAACGAATTTTATAGCTGATAATATCTTCATCCTATTTATAAACTATTGAATACGAAAATGTCATGAAAACTTTAATAATTTTTCCTTCGATATCTTACATTATGTTAAAAATACAATGTTTTGAATTTAAACAGTGGCAAAATAAAATTTTATAAAAATTATTTCATTCATAATAAAATCCTCTTAAACTTTTCTGAAAGAGATTTCCGACTCTATAACTCAGCAGTCTACT
The DNA here is from genome assembly GCA_026543055.1 of Argiope trifasciata. Lineage (NCBI taxonomy): Eukaryota > Metazoa > Arthropoda > Arachnida > Araneae > Araneidae > Argiope > Argiope trifasciata. The sequence goes on from JAPMOQ010014598.1 coordinate 139,650, forward strand.
TACCTACAATCTCTCTGTATTTCAAAATGAATAAAACCTTTTTTATTCGATTTCTACAAGAATTTCCTTGAACTCTTCTCTGTCTTCTCAAAATAGTCCATCCTCTTATAAAATTGCTCTCTTATCTAAATGGAAATAGATACGTTTCTTCATTCCTGCTGTTGGATACGTAGAGAAACGTTTAATCCGTGGTTTTTATGGCAGCTTGAAGGATTTCACTCTAAGCAATTACTTATCCATTGTAATATTCAATGCAAGTAAATCGAAATTTCAAACATGATATCTCATTTTAAAAATATATGCGTGGGGACAAAAAGTAATTAATGGATTCTATATGAATAGATAATCAGGGATAGTCAATATAAAGCATTTCATTCGTTATACATTATCTTGAGATATAGTGATTCGGTTTTTGCCATTACAGCAGGCACTTAAACTTATTGTTGAAAACGTAAAGGAAAAGTAATTCTTTATTAAAATAATAATTACTGTACGAAAAATAGTACCTCGGATCTAGTAAATATGTAAATATGATTCTAATTATTTTTTCCACTCGATATTTCTCTTAAAATGTGATAAAAATTTAATTGTAGAGAATTTTTAAACTAGTTAAAAAAGAAAAACTCCTCTTAAGAGCATTAAATAATGTATTTTGAAGACTCAATAGATTGAACAATTGCGATTACATTATCTAAAAACTTTGCAAAAAATATTTTCAATACATTTTCACATGTTTTACTTAATTATATTATTCTCTTTTACGATAACTGCTGATAACCTTCTCGTTGAGGTGAACTACAGATAACAAATCAAACTAAATACATTTGGATTAGTTGTTGCCTTTTCTTAGAGTCGGTATAACGCATCCTTAGTCAAATCATGGTGAATATTCATCTTGCAACTTTAATCCAATATAACACATCATTTAACGTTATTGGACTCCTGTTTCTATAATTTTAATTTCTTTTACATATCATTTCATATTAATGAATGGAAATTTTGGTTATACGGCGAGTCTTGACCCGAGAAGCTCCATAATATTTTGTTGCTTAAACTTTTCAAAAACTGGAGAAGTAGAAACTTATGAATCAGGAAGTAAAATATAAAAAAAAAATATTTATATTATTATTTATCAGTACATTTTTCGATCTTGCTTCATCTTTTCTCCCTTTTCGCGATATGTGGCATTCAAATCAATTAAGTTTTAGGCTACTTTTTAAATTGACATAAGTTCTACAACATTATTCTACAACATTACAAGGCGATCAGTGAAAACTTAAGCATTCTTCCAATCCAGTGAACATTAAATGTAAATTTAAAATTTAAAGAGTATAACTTTTTAAAAAACTTAAACAAATTTCTTTCTATTAATTAATATAATTATAAACAGTATGTGGTTTAGCAAATATTGTTGTTATTGCTACGTCAAATGCACGCCCGATGACGAAGTTAGAGTTTTGTGCAGTAGCTTCTCAGGGTATAAGCTGGCCTATGAGTGCCCGAGGGCAGACGTCTGACTTCTAGTTTATATGAAGATGATACTGCCATCACACGATTGCACAACCCACTTTTAGAGGGGGTGGGGCTTATTCTCATTTCTCACAGATAGAACGCAGGTGAAAAAGTAATAATACCCGATCTGGGTTTGGAACTCGAGAAGTCGAGATCATGGGGAAAGCGTGCCATCTATAGCCGGGACGAGGGCACTAATATTGTAATAGCACATGGATCGATCTGCTTTTTCTGAAGTGAAGCAAAATGCATTACATATGCTCAATTTCCAGCAGAAATTTCATGCGAAATCATTTTTGTGAAATTACTCCACAGGATGTTTACAAAAATTTTAATATGTTAATTAACGTTTCAAATCAGTTTTTAAAGACAATTTGTTAAGGAAAATAAAATTCAAAAACAATTATTCTAGTTGTTTTATTTCTTCATAAAATAAATTATCTAGTAAAGTTATTTGAGGTACAAAATAAAAAAGAATTTTTTTTATATATATAATTTTAAGTGTTTTTATTTAAGGCTTTGTACTCAGATCATATAATTGTGTGTGCGTTTTGTCTTCGCAAAATTATTAATAACAAATTTTAAAATTTAAGTCAAGATTGACGAATGGAGCCTAAACCATCTTTATTATACTGAATTTTCCGAATAATTTCGGAGAATTTCTTTTAAAAGTGAATGGGGAAGCAAACACTATTGTTACAGAGATGGATGTTTCATTTCTTTCGATTCAGGACGAAAGAATATAGAAAACAATATAGTGTAAAATACAACAATTATATGAAAAAAATTAGCCCATTTCGGCTTGTATGATTTTCATAGCAGGGTTTTCTAGGGCCTATTAAACATGCATTTTAAGAACTAATATAAATATCAGTTTGTAACTTCTGTATATATTTCTCTTGGTGTGGCATTATATTTGGTATGTTTTAAAAATAAATATCACTAGGAAAATTAATTATGTTTGAACATAGAGTCAGTTGAATTCGAACTTTCACAGTAAAGATATTCTGTACTATTATCACTAAAGTCACTTTGAACTTTGTTAAAAAGTGTCTGGGGCTATGCTTCAAAATAGGACCAGTAAATAAGGTGGTTTTTCGAAGCTTACATTTTTAGCGCAAACTAATAAGCCTCATTTATCACTGGCACACAAACAGGAAGCTGTAGGCTTAGAGACCGCGAGGAAAGAAATAACTGAATTTTTTTTAAAGCATCCAATGAAATTAGTTAAAAAAGTGCAGACGTATTGAAGTCCACAAATTATGAAGTCACAAGGTCAATCTATTCAACAGAGCAAAAAATAGAATAGGGATGATCAAAAGCGCATCGCTAGCAGTCTGGCAGACCGGAAGTCCTTAGTTAAGTGTTAAGAGAAAACAAATCTAATTGTAAAATTTTTGGTATAAAAGGCGAGGGCGTTTTTTTTTTTTTTTTTTTTTGTAAAAATAACTTTTTATTGAATCGCGCCATGATAAAGCAGACTGTGAACAATTACTATTGTGATTAGTGCATCGTATAAGCTACCACTTTTTTTCTAAAATATTAGACAAGAAATACTTGAACCGTTTGCATTGGTTATCTTTATTTCGTGGTATCCTCGCACCTGTCATTTTCCTGCTTTACCTAAATGATATTCCTCAACAAAAAGACATTATGATCAGTCTCTATGCCGATGACACAGCCATCCTATCACAAGGGAAAAATCCCCAACAAGCAATAATTCCTCTCCAAAACTACATCCTCAACCTAGAAAAATGGCTTGTTCGCTGGAAAATAAAACTCAATGTCGACAAAACTGAAGCAGTTATATTCTTTAAAAACAAAAATAACTGGCCAAAAATTAAGCTCTACAACACTGAAATCAACTGGAAAAATGAAGTCAAGTACCTTGGTATAATTCTTGACAAACACCTCAACTACAAATCACACATAAATCATACCAGAGAGAAATTTAACAATGCATTCAAATCACAATACCCCCTCATCTGTAGAAACTCGGGTCTCTCTCTAGAGGGTAAAGTTCTGATTTACCTGGCATACCTAAGACCAATCCTCACATATGCCTGCCCTGTTTGGGCTGCAACTGCTAAAACCAATCTCCAAAGAATCATCTCCCTTGAGAACAAAACTGTTCGTATGATTGCAAAAGCTAGATGGTTCCATAGAAATGAAGATATTTTCAAAGCCCTCAGGATCCCGCCTATAAAACAATTCATGATCAAACTTGCACAAAACTTCTATGGTAATATTATTCATATTGACAATTCCACCTTTCAAAATCTCCCAATTTATGATCACTACGAAAATTCAAATAAACGCAGACCACGCTGTTCACTCGCCCTTTAATTCCCCCTAAGTACTCTCCATCACACTTTTTTTTTCTTTCTTTCTTACTTTTTTTTTTCTCAATTTACTCAGTACCATTTAATTTCTTTTCATCATTCAAATCATTTTATGATGCACACATTAAACAAATAAGGTCAGTTCCATTTTCACTTAAGTCCTATATCATAAGATTTACAGATGGTGGGGCCTGCGGCCCCAATGAGCTGTAAAACACTTTACAAATATGTTATCTTTATTTCCATCTTAATTCATTCTGTAAACGCTCTGTTCGACTAACAGTAACGGAGATATAATTGTGTTGCATTCTGCTATTAATGCAAAACGCCACTACGGTACTATTTGCTTCTTTGTTTGGGATTTAATTTTCTTATGGATATTTCGGGACTTGGGTTCTTAAAATGTTGTGTGAGAAAAATTAAAGTCATTAGTTGATATAATATTATCATTTTTGTTTCAATTTTTAGGTTTAGTGATTCTCGCAGTCTGTAAGAAAAGTAAAAGTTCAGTTACTAGTGACTGGCGAATCCGAAAGGGAAAATTGACCTCTGGCCACTTATGTTATTTGATTATCTGGGGCTGGACCCTAAATACGTTAACTCTAATTCAATACATCTCTGATCATAGAGATATAACTGACCAAAATAGCAGCACATTGACGATATATATATATATATTGCATACTTTTTTATATTGTGGTTGTTGCTTCTAATTTGAGATGTCATTGACAAGTCAGTTGACTAAAGAGTCATTGCGATTCAATCCAAATTGGTTTATTTACAGCAGCGCTATCTGATGAAAAGAGTAAACTACTCACGTGTCACACTTTTTAGAGTTCTTACTTCATTCAAACATTTCATTTACTCATCCGCTGATCGTAATTTAGACCTGGATCTGGTAACCTCTGAACCGGTACCCTCAGTGATACTTTTCTCGACATTATAGTATTTAAATATAATATATATCGTATTCGCATGGGGTATTGAAAACTGAGTGAAATAAAATTTGTTCCTAACACTGTTGGTTAGAACTTTGATCTAAAAAGTAAAATATTTAAATCTGAAAATCTGATCTTCTCAGTTAATGACCATTGCAAAATTTTTTTTTTAATTTGGTGAGTGAAAAAACAAATGATGTGTTTCAATATATCTAAAATAGATTTACTTAGTATCGTTCTTCAAAAAATAATTCATATAAATTTAAAATTCCAAAAATCAATTAGTTTGCAGTGATACTATTTTTTTTATCTACCTTGCTAAGTACTTTGTAGCCACGACAGATTTTTACGTGCTCCAGCCACCACCATAAGTGAGCAACTAATTCACGATTTTTAGTAAGCATGAAAATATAGGTTGTAACAAAAATATTTTCTGAATTTTTAACTGTGTGCAGGTGGCGCTGCCATCAGAAAGAACTAGAGAACTCGGACTATTCTTGAAAAGTGTGTAAGAGAAAATGTTATTTAAGAAGCGGAGAATACATGTTTTGGCCAACACTTTGGTAAAGTTGATATTGTTATTATATATATAAAGTTCATGAAAGCTTCATTTCTTTCCCCACGTTACCATTTCAGATTTACTGTAATAAATAACAATTGTTTTTCTTTATAACTAAATGCCTTTTTCTTATGTTTTACACTATCAATACTGGTTTCGCAAATTTTTCAAAATAAAAAAAAGGAAAAAGGAAAAACATGAACTAACAATGGGCAAAATTCTTTTGCCCATTGTTAGTTATGTCTGTTTTCTAACATAAAATTTGATTACAATAACCTAAATATCAGATTTTCTGATGCCTAAAGAACCCTTTGATGTCTGAGAACAGATGAAAAACTGCCTTCTTTAATCATATTTAAACTGGATATGTTATTTATAATTATATTAAATACCCTGTAATATTCTAGTATGTAAATTACTTGCAACAATTTTAAAGGAGAAGGTGATAAGAAAAATATTAAAACGTTGCTTAAAATTTCCTGAGATACATAAATGAAGGATATTCTCGAAATTGGATTAAAAGGTATAATTTGACTGTTAGATCCTGTGTCAATATTTTGATTTGTAGTTCAAGAATCAAAATATTACGATTTGAATCTAGCATAGCAGCAATATGGGGTAATTAATTCCTCAGAAATATGGAAAAACAGAATAGTAAATTATACAGGGAAAATAGTACATTTTAGCAATATATTTATACAGTATTCCCACAAAGGGTTATTCATCTAGAAAAGAAACGGAAATCTTACAAAACTTCAGAGTTATCAATGCAACTCCAATTCTAATAGCAGGTCCTATCCATCCATAATACAGACTACTTCTCCCTTGATACTGAGTAATGAGTATTGTCATCCCTGTAGCAAACAAAATCGCTCAAAGATAATTTTATAATATTATTTCATTTAACTAAAAATTCAAGCAATTGTTCTGCATACATTTTTTATTTGTCGATTTAGAGCAATTATGAACACTTTTTTCAAATTATGAAACACGACTTCATCTTATTTCAAAACATTTTGTAACGGTAGTTAAAATCTTAACTGAAATCCTACGGCAGATACTAAGTGGTTTGTAACCTACATTTGGCAATTAATTGAATGTATAACCAACAATACGTCGGATAATACATACACACTGCATGAAACCAGTTTCATCTGTTCACACACAGATGTGTGTTTCCTCCTCTAATTCGCATTCCTAATTCAAATATTCAAAAGCATCATAGAGTATTAGATTTCAAATAATCGGCAATAAAATTTAACTGCTGCTGACTTGCCTGCATGGTAGTGAAATTCTGATTGCATTGATGGTCATAACATTTCTTCAGCGTCACCGAAACTAAACCACTACCAATAATCTATCTGAAAATGGGCATGAAGAGATATCTTAATTACTTGCTTTGAATAAACAATCATTTGTTAGAAGAACAACTTCGACGTTTATTTACCCCACGACAGGACACTGACTGAATTTAGATGTTTTTATTGAGTGCCAGTGCTTTGTACTTCTACTCAGTATGATTGACTGTGGTACCTGATTTGGAAACCATGAGGAATTGCTATTTATGCACTTTAGATTTGGTCAAAGGACCGCGTGATTTAACATTTAAAAAAGAGATTTTTGTTTAAGTTGCTAAATGCATGTGGTGGGTGGTGGTGGTACAAGGGAGGAGTGTAGAAAGGATGCATGTACATTCCGGAGCACCATTATGGAGGTTTAAGAGGAATGGACCATTTAGTTGTGAGATATGGGTAGTTGTGTTTACCATTACAATGAGCATATTGGATTTGCTGGGAAATTGTGGGGTTGGAATGATCTTTTAGTTTGAGGAAAAAGTTTCTGGAAAATTTTGTGATAAAGGATTCGATAGGTTCTATTTTAAGGTCATTATGAATAACATCATTCCTGACGTACCAGGGGTAGTTGGTGATCATTCTAAGAATTTTGTTTTGTAAAACTTGAATTTTGTTTCTATTGGTTTTAGCAGCAAGGCCCCAAATTTGAGCAGCATATGTGAGAATGGGGCGAATGCACACAGCAGTTAAGATCTCCACCGTTGTTTCAGTTGGCTTCTGGAGACTTGGCTGGACCAATCATATCTGGACGTATTTAAGTTCTTAATGGACTATCAAGATATTTCTCGGTGTTTCGGGTATTATCCATTTTGTCGCCAAAGTCTCTAAGTTTATTGCCAAGCTCTGGGATCGCTGATGCAAATACCCGGACCGAACCTAATACATATGTTTGTAAATCAGTCTTTCTTATAAAGACAGTATTCGCCCTGGGAAACAATATTATAGTTTTGTAACAATATGTTTGATGATAAAGTTGAAATATTTTTGATATCAGTTGTCTCTCATGAAAAAACCTTTCCTATCTCTGAAAAATTTCAATAATTATATTTTTTCTTTTAATTGTTATTGAATTTATTACCTTCCGTTTTTTGTTTATAATGGCTTATTATCAACATAAATAATTTCGGGCATAGATACCTTTTTGTTGATGTTGCTTTAATATTTTACACAACATTAAGAGTTCTAATATTTCGTGCAATCCTGTTCTTTATGAAACGACTTCAATATACTCTTTACAAGGCAACAAACGTTATATATCGTTCCTTTAAAAAAAAAAAATTAAACTACTCTTTATAGGTGTTGGAATAAAACTGTTAAATTGATTAATCGATAACCGATTATTTAAAATTTTTAAGAGAATCTTTCGATATCATGCTATTATAAATGAATCTAATGCTAGATTACTTCATATTATCATATTTGAATGCAATTTTTATTTCGTCTGTGGGTTTTTTAAATACCGTTTTGTCCTCTTTTTCCTCTTAAAGGCTTTTTCTTATTAGTAATCATTTTTGAATCGTAATAATTTGATTCGCTTATTTTCAGCAAAACAATAGAAAATTTGTGGTATTTCCGTTAAACTTGAAATTCCCATGAAATTTCCATGAAACAAATGCTTTGCGTGCCTTAAATTAAGGTATCCGTCTACATTAAAAACACTATTTTTGACCCCATTTGCGATTTTTTAAATTTTTTATTATTTCTTGTGGTTTATATATTTCTTTTCTTAAAATAATTTATCATTTCTCGGAAAAGAAAGGACTGACTTATGATCCAGAAGTTACATATTTTAGTATTAAAATTTGACTTTAGCTTCAATTTTCTTAACACTCATTTTCATAAAAATTCTCTACCACTAACATGATATCTTCAAATCTAATAGATGTATTTACATAAAAATGTTGCGCATGTTTTAAATAATATGGGCAATAAAATGAACCAAAAGTTTTATTCTTAGCGAAACACTATTTTTATTTATAGGTGTTTTCAGAAAAATTATGTTGTGAATTTTTGGAAAAAATGCATACATACGTTTATTGTTACAAATAACTTCTTGCATCTCAAAATTTTTCTTATATTTTGGTTCACTCATTCATCATTATATTCTATAACTTGTGTGCAAAGAAAAATAGGATTGCTGCGTTACCATTTTGTGTAGAGTTTTGATCATTTTGGTTAAATGTCATTAAAATGTATTACAAAAGCATAATGTTGCGCGGCAGTATTTCCTATTTCTCAAAATATGTTATAATTTCTAAGAACTGTTTTTGAATTTATAGTGTTTATTATTGACAGTACATCTAAAAAGCATAAATAGTTTTTAAGAAATCCATTTCTTCAAAACTTTGTCTTTGAATGTAGTCGGATACCTTAAAGCCAAAATGCCTAAAAGTTGCATATTGATACAAATGTTTTTTTTTTTTTCAAAATGTTCTATAGATTCTACAGTAGATAACGTCTTCCTTAATTCTTGCATATTTGAAGAATAATTCTTATAATTTATTATCAAAAGTTTTAAGTTTTTAATTAAATATGGTTCAAGGTCCATTTTTTTCTTGACAATGCTGAGCAATTATAACGTTCAAATCTTTTTTTTTTTTTTTTTTTGCTCTGAAAAGAATAAATTTACCATAATTACTGATGTATTTTAAAGATTACCAGTGAGTTAGCAGTATAATTTTACTAAATTTTATAACCTAATATTTAAGCTGTAAGATATTTTATTAATACCAATAAAGTACTTACGGATTTGGAAAGCAAATGCATATGAAAATTATTACGTATTGAAATTTATTGGACAAAAGTTTTTTTAAAAAATGGAAAATAACTGAACAATCAGGTCTAAATCAATAAAAAATTACATTTTTAAATTTTAATGTGGTATAAAATTTTGTTTGTGAGAATATAATTTTAATACATTTTTGGTACTAATTAAAACAGTGATTCGTTTTGTTTAATAAAGAATCCTATAAAAATGTAACTATTTTACAATAAAATTCAATAAGAAATGTTATGATATTATAAGTGCTACATTAATAACTCTCTGAAATGTTGTGTATATGAAACAACCCCAAAATTTTTCACGACGAACGAAATGTTTGTGCCATTTTTCAAAATTTGATAACAAAATTTAAACTTATCTACGTTACACTACTGATTCCCACTCAGCAAATAAAAAACTTTAAAGACACATTTTAGTTAAGTTCTGCATTCATAAATTAAAATACTACTCTTCTTCATCTTTATAAAAAAAAAGCTTTTTGCATGAATCTACCACTATTATTATATAAAAGAATTTTAAATATAAATATTGTAGATTAGTATGTTTAAGTCATGGAAATTGCTGACATATTATTAGAAGCAGCTTTTCGAATTAAAGAGCTGCCTAAATTGTTTAGATACATGATTAAGCTTTTCACTATTATTAAAATTTAAGCATAATGTCTATACCGATGTACCTGCAATCTAATAATTAATGCATAACCCAGTCATCTCTGTTATTGACAATTTAATCAGTAGTTCAGAAAGGCTTGTTAATTCAATTGAATTGCAACATTTCTGTAAGAAAGTAAGGGTAAACTGAAAAGTTGCTAAGGTTTGTTTGAGAAGGCGGGTTTCATATCGGGAACATTTCTGTAAAAAAAATTCGTTTTATACTATAAACATTAGTATTATTTTTTATCTTAATTTTTTTTCTCTAAATTTCACAAGATAGTAGACAATTTAGGATATTTCTATTATACTCTATATTTGCTGTTGTAGTTGTGACTTACAGCAATTTACAAACCCGCTGAAAGTTGTTTGTCAGCGATTTAAGTCCAGAGAGAGTTTCTAGTTTTTCAGTAGAGCAAACTATGGCCAAGATTACGAATTAGTGACTTCATGAGTCACATTTGTCCCCAAATCTCCTTTTAATGGAGAAGGAGGGTGCATATTTACACACCTCACAAATTGAACACACAGGAGAAACCATGTCCGATATGAGATACGAAATCGCGGATTCGACATGCTATCCCTATGCCTGGACACCGGCAAACTTGATAACTCCCAAATCTATGAAAGCATGTTTTGTAAATTATATATTTTATGTCTTTCATGAAAACCTGAATGGTCAAAGGTTTATTACTTGAAAATTGTGGCAAGTCCTTGAAATTGCTTTAAAATGTTCTACCGGACCTGTAGCCACATTTCTTCATTAGTTCGTGCACATAAGGAGAGTCTTTCGTTGAACTTATATTTAAGAATTATAGTTTTAGTTTTTTTTTAATTTAATCAATTATTTAATTACTTTATTAATATTTTAATAAGAGTAGATAATAGTTGGTGTGATATTGAAAAGTTTCACACTAGTTAATTTTCGGTTTTCGAGAGTTTGAAGATGTTTGCTACCTGTGTCGAATCGCTTTTCATAAAATAAAAGGCATATGACTAACCACTTGAATTTAAGTGACAATGTTTTTGGTATTTTTGCAAAACTCCTTAATCCAGTCGGATGCTAGCTTGCTAATAAAAAGCAATATGAGTTTCCAGAAAAACTGAGCTAATTTTTTCATGTTTGAAAACCTTTTCTTTGTGTCGTCTGCGTTTTTGTAATACCGTTTGGCCTTTTATCTTTATTTCTTATGGAATGGATACCATTATTTTTATTTAAAAATATAAGAATGGTTTTTTATTAAAACAATGCACAGTTCGTGATATTTCCATTCAGCTTGATAATTTTTAAATACATGGAAGCATTGTTGTTAATCATATTTTCATGTCTTAAACTAATTCCTGAATTGGAGAGGTTAAAGTTTAAGACTTAACAATATTACAGAAACAAAATAAAACAATATAACAGTATTAACTAGTTTCCGATTACTTTATCATGGAACCGTATTAAGTACTGGTAAGGAAAAAAAATGATATTGCGCTATTTAAGGAAGAAAAAAACTTTTCAGTTTGCAAAAACACGAATATATTAGGACGAATTTGTATAAGACGATCAGTTGTTAATCTTTTTCAGTATGATGTAGTTAAAGGTGTTCCATCTGGCCACCCTCATTCACCTGCAAAATTTCAGTTCTTTGGATAGTGTATTAAACAGTAGTTCATAAATGATCAGTTGTGATGCTTCGGATATGAAACATTATGGAGTTATTTAAGTCGTTCAACATGCAATGATATACCATCATTCTTCTTCATCATTAATGTTTCTGTATTCCTGTTTGGATCTTTTTGTATTCAATTTATTGTTTATCCGAAAAAGGCGCACTCTGGTGGACATTCTGGAATTTTTTTTTTTCGAAATTCCCTGAGCGTACCTCGTTTATTATCTTTATACCAAATTTTTTTTGTCCGTTAATTGCTTTGCATAAGGGAAGTTTAATGATATCCACACTGTATATTAACTGAAGGAGCATAAACATTAAATCATGATGAAAATGGAGAATTTTTATTCTTAAAAAACTTTTAAACAAAATATTATTTTTTATGTTATTTAATTTTTATTTAATATTGTTACTTATGTGTTATGCAAGTTTGTAATTATTATTAAATTCTTTGATTGCATTTCTATATTAACAAAAGTAGATAATTTCGGTCACATTTGATATTATATAAAATATTATAGGTGCCATTCATGGAGACCTCTTTGCTACTGTAATTCTATGAACAAGAAATGCAGAGTTTTGAGTTAAAATAAAATAATACTATCATAAACATAGGGGCGAAAATACTTAATAGAGATTTATTTAACGGACGTTAATAAAGGGTAAAGAATGACGAATAATTATTAAAATGGCTTATCCCTTCGAGACTTAGACCTAATAATTGGTAGTCTCTGGATAAATAAGCGAACAGTAATTATGGTGTATGAATTCATAAAATAAGACGGAATTTATATAGAATGAAAAAATTAAAAAAATAGTTTTACTGGAAACAAGTCCTTTTTTTTAATTTTAAAATTATATGAAAATATTTTTCAACATGTTACTAAGTAAAGTTATTGTAAAAATATGCTAAAATGAGAATTGGTTCTTTTATTCATTAAAAATTAAACAGTGTTTTTGCAATGGACATTAACTCAGAAGATCACATTTTCAGATTTATATTTCTTACTTTTAAGTACAAAGGTCCAGTCAATAGTGTAAGGAAGAAGTTTTAAGTCTTGTTTGTCACAATTTACAAAACACAATGCTAATGCGAAATATACTATGCAATTTCTCCTATGTTTTAATAATAAGTTTTGACTGTTGATTTATGTAACCTATTTTTTTATTGAATATATTTTAAATAAAATTTAGATAAAACTTTCTTTCATTCATGGTCATTTTTTTTAATTATGAGATAAATTTTATAGATATTGCTCTCCAAAATATAACATAAATGCTGGAATAAAATTTTAAAAATAAGACTTGATTGTTAAAAATATTATAAAATAGAAAATGTTTTATGTTTAATCAAACCAGCATTTTATAACAGCCGAACGATGCGTTTACTGCTCTGAAAGCTTGGAACATAATTACTCTCCTCATTTGGCAGTTGAGATCTGAATAAAAAGATTTTCTAAAATACATAACACATTTGAACCACAATGGAATTAAAAATAACATATTTTGTTTACTTTTTGCATGTGACCAATGGCAATAATCACTATTCTTCTTGTTCAAAACATTAAAAAAGTTTTTGAAATCATAAGAATTTTTCATTACGTATGGCTGTCTACAACGCTCTATCTTCAAATAAAGCATTAGATCCTTAAAAAATAAGCAAGATAAATGCTCTTCTGCTTTCGCCCTCAGGCTATACATTCATTGCCCAATAGAAAACCAACTATGCATTTTTATTCACATCAATGGATAGTATATGAAAAAAATGCTACGAACAATGAACTTTCGAAATGCCATTCAACATGTTTTAATTATATTATATTTTATGACAAGACACTTTGCTGTTATAAATCTCTTGTATATTGTGAATGACTATGATGGCGAGGTAAAATGCGAGCGTTGTTGTTAAGTTGGAAGAACTAGATGGTGCTGAGTTACGTCGAATTTAAATTATTGTTGTCTAAATAACATAGCAGATTCGAAAAAAAAGTAGAATTAAACTATATACTTTTTTCTTTTAAATAATTTCTCAATGACAGTGAATTTAAAAGCTTGTAAACTGAAAAATATATGAAAAAGAGGTCTCTTCTGTTTAGAAGGATACAATGTAAAATTTTCCTTCTCTAAAGACACACGCCACTTTCAAATGAAGCAATTATATTTACTAATACATCTGAAATCCTGTTCATTTTATTTTTTGTATTTCGAAAAAGATTTTGCAAAATTCAAATCAATTTTTTATGGCCATATCAAAAAGTTGCTTATTATGTCTTGTACCTTATCAACGTAATTAATTACGGACAAAGGTATACTCGACTCACATTTAGAATTCTTTAAAATTCTTTGAAAATTTGCAAAATTCAAATCAATTTTTTATGGTCATATCAAAAGGTTGCTTATTATGTCTTGTACCTTATTAACGTAATTAATTACGGACAAAGGTATACTCGACTCACATTTAGAATTCTTTAAAATTCTTTGAAAATTTGCAAAATTCAAATCAATTTTTTATGGTCATATCAAAAGGTTGCTTATTATGTCTTGTACCTTATCAACGTAATTAATTACGGACAAAGGTATACCCGACTCACATTTAGAATTCTTTGAAATTCGTGTATATCCATTCATATGAAACGACTTTAATATTTTCTCAAAAAGATGCAAATATTTAGCATACTTTTTTATATTTCTGCTATTAATTACCAGTATTATTATACAAAATTAATCAGTATTTACAGTAATCGAATTAAACTATATATATTTTGCTTTTAAATTATTTCTCAAAGACACTGCGTACGAAAGCTTGTAAACTGCAAAATATACGAAAATAATTTTTTCTTCTACTTAAGAGAGCATAATGTAAAAATTTCTTTTTCTGAGACAGACTCTACTTTCAACGAAGATTTTATGTTTACTATAAAAATCTAAAAAAAGTATTCATTTTATGCTTTGTTTTCCGAAAAAGATTTTGTAAAATTCAATCAAGGATGTCAAAAATTACTTATTATGTCTTATATCTTATTATCAACGTATTTAATTAGGAACAAAGATTTTTTAATAAGCGTTTTTGGTACATTCAGAATTCCTTTACATTCCTGCATCCCAATTCATATTAAAAGATTTCAATATTTTCTTAGATGGGTACAAATATTTTCCATTCTATTTTTTATATCTCTGCTATAAAATACCACTATTATCATACAAAATTACTTTTTATATAAGCATTGTATAATTTCCAGTTGTCGTTATCATGTTCTTTATAAATTAAAAAAGCTGTTCTTGATATAGAGGATGGCGTCTCGTAGCAAAGTGAGGCAATTTTTTTTTTTTTTTTTAAATCTTAAACTTACTTCGCTCTTACTGTTTATGCATACTGTCTCTGTAAATAAAATTGTCAAAAATTATCATTATCATAATTGTCAAAAATGATAACACATATTTCTATTACTTTTAATGTTTGAATTAATAAATCAGTATGCGACTAAAGCATACTGATTAAAACATAATCCTTTTTTTTTAAAACAAAATTGGGCATTACTGATTTATTGGCGCGTAGAAAGACGTTGTCAGTTCATCTTTGAAGAGGGCCTTTATTAGTTGCTAAAGAATTAGTTAAATTTATTTTGAAAAAAATTTCTATAATTTTTAATTACTCTATAGTCACTCTGAAAAAACAATATCCGACCAAAACACACATTCCTCAAATATTTTATACGCCTATTCTAAATTGATAGTTTACTTTGACACTGCATGAAAAGTTTAGTGAGATAATAATTTTGGTGTTTTAAAAGTATACACGTCATTTGACAGAAGAATAAAAGCCTTTTAGAGTAAGGATTTTTAAATATGATCTGTAAACATTTTCGATTCCATTATGAGACAGCTCTAATTTGATTACTTCTAAATGACTCATTTCAATAGAAACCAATTGTTTGACACAGAGATAAAAGGAAAAGAAAAAAAAATATGTCTTTGATTTATGACATGTGAAAACACCACTATTTGCTATGAATAAATTATTATATATATTAGGTTAAAACATTTGTCATTAACTGAATTAAAGCTTGTTTTTTTTTTCAAAACGAGTCTTAAGATTATAAGACCTTAGTCGCTCTCGCTTGCATTTGTTATGTTTAGTTAAGGTTGTCTGTGTCGGCACCAGTCTGTACTCCTGAGGTATATGCAGCTGAAGTATTTCTAGTAGGGCGTGCAATCCGATCATATTTAAGAAACGTTTAAACGTGAACACATTGTTTCGCTTTTATTAAAAACGATGAAATTTGTTTCCTTTCCTTTACTTCATCAATATACGCGTACAGTACCATTTCGCAAATGGTGAAGGAAATTGAAACTAATTTTTGTACACCATAAATATATACGGCGAAATAAGGTTCACGGTATGCATATGTCGAGAAAAATATTCTGAAATTTAGTGAGTTAAAAATATTTTTGAAATTTTTAAACACCTTAAGATAAAAAGAAAAAAAAAATGTTTCTTTGATTTATGAGATGTGAAAATACCACTATTTTTTATGAATAAATTATTATATATATTAAGTAAAATTGCAATAGCTAATGAAAGAGTTAAATCCTTACATTATTTTCAAAACGCGCCTTAATACTTTAAGATTGTTGTCATTCTCAATTTCAGCTGTTATATTTAGTTAGGGTTGTCTCGGCACTAGTCTCCAATACTGAGGTATATGCAGCTGAAGTATTTCTAGTAGGGCGTGCAATCCGGTCATATTTAAGCAACGTTTAAAGGTCAACACACTGTTTCGCTTTTATTAAAAACGATGAAATATGTTTCCTTTCATTTACTTCATCAATATATGCGTACAGTACCATTTCGTAAATGGTGAAGGAAATTGAAACAAATTTTGGCATACCATAAATAGATATGGCGATATAAGTTTCATGGCATGTCATATGTTGAGAAAAATATTCTGAAATTTTGTAAGTTAAAATATTTTTGAAATTTTAAAACACCTTAAGTATTACTCATAGAATAATTAGGTGTAAACACGAAACAATATGAATTTAAATTTATTATTATTAATAATAATCTGCAATTTTTAGATTGTACTCGGATTCAAAATAATTATAATATTAGTAGGATTTGTAAATCATTACTTGACTTTGCTTTTTTATAAACTCGTTCTCAACACTAATGAAGAATGTATTTTCAAATATTTTATTAGTCGCTGAAGAATTTACTTTTTAATTGTAAATGATTCTGTAGATTTTATATTCTCAACTGTGCTATTGGAAAAAAAATATCATCTGTTCAATAGTTAAAATGTGAATTACTTCACTGGTTATTTTATATGTGTTTTCAAATCTTTATAATATATTTTGATAAGGCATTAAAAGTTTGCTGAGATCATACTTTTTGTGAGTGGAACGTATACAAGTCACTATATAAATAACAGAAAACAAGTTACTAGAGGAGGGAAAAATTTTTAATAGTTATAAAATAATTTCCTATTCTACTTTTAAGCAGCTCATGTTTCTATTACTCTTCAGTGATTACACTGAGGAGAAATATTTTGAAAGGTGCTGTTATCAAATTGAATGAGAAAAATATTTAGTTTCTTGTTACAATGCATGAATTACCACAAATAATAGCATCTCTTGTTTTTAAACTTGCAGGAAAAGTTTCTGAAGAATGCTGGTATTTTATTTATCAGTCACTGAAAAATTTATTAAATTTTTTTGTGAAATATTTAATGGAATTTACAAGTATCCTATTCTCTAATTGAAAAATATTTAATCCTTCCAATCAGTTAAAATATAAATTACGTCACATATTATTTACTATACATATTCTAACTTTAGAATAGACCTTCACATGACATTAAAAGTTTTCTGAGAAGAAACATTTAATGTTCGAATGAATACATATTACTATATAATTAACAGAAAACAAAAGAATTTTTTGTTAATTGCTTCAAATATAACTTTTGATCGCAAAGTAGTCAGCTCAAGTTTTAAATATTTTGTACTGATTCCCTAGGGATAAAGTGCAATGAAAAAAATTATTGTAATTAATCTGATGAATAAATTACCACTTTTTAAATAACATCTTTTTAGATATATATTTAGATAATATTGATTCAACTTATCTATTGATTTTTCTTCCTTGTTTATTGGAACGCTTCTTGAAACAGCGGAAGCGGTCGAACTGTTCGGCTCTAGTAATATAGTGTTTGTCGTGCACTCTCCATAGATATATTTACCTTATAAAGATTCCATGTGTAATGCGTGTTACCGAAGACTTTACATATTTCTTGCAAAGAGAATTTAGTAGCCTTTATCAAGTGAATACAACTGGATTCTTATACTATTTTATATAGTCAATGTTTGTATGATGAATTAAATGTCAGTCATCAGTGACTGATGGAGCCTGAAAGAAAAAAGGGAAACGGTGAGTAATATATTATTCTAAGAGGAAACATACCCACTGCTTTAACCCTAAATTGATACATTGTTGATTATAGAGTCACTTAACGACTACATCATTTCTGTCCATTCGTTTTTTAATACATCTGTTAAGCCAGTTTGTTTCCATAGTGTGTTACTTAAATATTCCCTTTCCAGTCAAAATATGTTCTAACATAGAAAAGAATTTTAAATTAGAAATTCTGCTCATAGCGATTCCAGTCAAATGTTACGCGAAATCAATTTATCAAAGGGAAAACAAATCGGTATTTATGAAAATTCACTTTGATTATATGATGGAAAATATTGAAATGTAGAAAAATAATTAGTAAATCATGTATTGTTTTTTTCTCCAACAGGTGGCGTTTTCATCATGGCGACTTTTATTGGATTCCCTTATTAAAACCAACCATGAAAATTAAGTCGTTACCTGTTATCGATGTCATATCGTTAAGATATATATTTTTTAAAAATTCGTCAGTATTTTATGATAACTTTGTGACAAAATTTCAACCCAAATATTGAATAACTTTCGAAGATTACTGATTATGAACAATGCATTTCGTATATGGACAAATTTGAATTATATATAAAATGATAAATCCGGAAAAAATTTAAATGATACAATTTTCTTCCTGATACTATGTTTCGAGATAAAAGCGAAAACTCTTTGCTAGTAATTTTAAAAAAATTAAAATATTTATAAAGGTTTTTTTAAGATTTTTGCCTCAAACATATAAGTTTTAAATTCAATTTCTTGAAATCGATTCACCATTTGGGGCATGTTCATATCTCTTTTTGAGTATATAATAACAATTTTACCATGAAAAATTTTGTTCAATAGAAACATTCTAGAAAGATTGCAAAATTCAAGACCCATAAAGACATGTTTCGTTCACATTTTTTCGATGTTAATGAATTTTGGAAAAAGGATGCATTTTGCCATACGATTTAAGTAAATAGTACATTTGATCAGAAATCAAAAATTTAAAAAAAAATGAACTAACTTTTTTTCGTTATGAATTACTTCCTATGTGGAAGTTACCAACATTTTAAAGAATTGCCGAACATTTGAAAGAGAAGACTGAAATTGCAATAAACTTAATTTTAATGACTGAATTTATAAAACTATGAATCGCTAAAATATTTTATAAAGTCGGATTCTTTGCAGCTTTTAATATCAAGAAACAAAGATCAGCAATCGAGATGTTTTGCCGATCTTTATCAAGCATATAATGCCTGGGGATAGATTTGGATAAAAGTTTGGAAAAATCTCATCTACTATAAAGGTTTTAATTCCAGGCATATTAAATTGAATTGATAGGTACTAACGGAACGCCCAGTGAGAAAAGGAATATAATATTCTTCATCAAGCCATATCATTTTTCTTAAAAAAAAAAAAACAGTAAGTTAAGTTAGTCGGTTTAAATCCTCTGCACTGGGAATCACTTATTTTGAACTTTTCACATCTACACTCATATGTTAACGAAAATTTCTGCTTTTTCTTATGAAATGCTTCATTACATATCAAGAACTACTTTCTCAGTGTTCTGTAAATGATGTGCCCAATTAAATTTTTCAAAACCCAAAACACAAGCAAATCGATTGCTTGTATAACAATGAAGATAGGAATAAATAAAGATCTTACTTAGATATATAAATACTATCATTAGTTTGTTAGTTCAATGGAAAATGGGAGTACCAACTTCTTTAGAGAAAGGCCTTCAGAAAAAAAAAAGATTTTAGGAGAACACTTTGAAATTCCATATTTCATATTGTTACTAGTCTGTGATATTGCTTCTCAGCACGATTTGTTCCTTCACTGATAAGAATGATATACAGTATTCTGTATTGGATGCTGTGGATGCTCTCAGAAATGATCTCTGAGCTTGGCGACAAACTTGGCAATCATTAATTGACTTAGCTACAAATTTTGCAACTTTGGCGACAAACTGGAAAGTACCCGAAACATCGAGAATTTTCCCGATTCGTCCATCAGGAACCGAGATACGTCCAGTTACTCCCTGATTGGTCGATACATTTCTAGCTACGCCTCTTGGGACTGTATAAGGGCGATAATTTCAAACTGAATGCAGTAAGACGGGTGCTCCGATAATTACATCATTTAGCTGAGAGCAGTAGTAGTCGGAATCGACATTAGATCACGTGTCCTCCAAAGGAGAAGACAAGAAGCGGCAAAGCCAAGTAAGTGCTGAACTGAGCTGTGTGCCTTGTAGTCTGTTGAGGAAGCAGCGTCGAGTACTATAGCCAGTGTTGCGGATATTGTTACTACTTATGAGCCACTGTTGTTATTATGTGCTGCTGTATGCAAATGCATCGTTTATGCGCGACGAAACATGAATCTTTCGAGTGGAAAGTATCAGGAAGAAACTCGTAAAACAATATCCTTACAGAATGCAGAACGATCGTAAATTTGACCCTTAAGTCTTGGATGCACTAAGTAAATTGATGAAAATTCAAATAAGATCTCAAAATCCGTTTTAGATGTATATTCTCAAATACGCTAGGAATCTTAGACTATGAGCAGAGAAAATCAAAAGTATTGTGGACAGTTTGACGGACAGGAAAACAATACTAAAATTACAATCAATTTTTAACTTGTATGTGCTTTTGTAACTACAAGTATAGATCTGTGAAATTTTAGTCTTAGTGAGACAAAAAATTCATTCAAAATATGTATATGCACTAAGTATTTCCAAGTAGATCCAAGGAGTGATAAAACATTTATTGGAGAATATGCCAGAAAGTTTGGGGAGACCACTCGCTTATGTTTCTTTAATCATTTTTTGTTTTAATTTTACAACGCACTAAAGTGATTTATTTTGTAATAAGTTTTTACTAAATTTAGAAATTTAAAAATATAAATATTGTTCTTTTGATTCATCTTTATTTCAAATCAACTTTGATCCATTGAATTAATCTTGGCTTTTGCTAGCTTTAAGTGCAATTTATTTCTTTTTTGAATGAGTGTTATGGTACCTAGAATGTATTTTATTGCCACATATTTTTAATATATTCTTCAGGCTAAACTTATATCTCAGTCGTTTACATTCATATAAATTGCAGTTATTTAAACGAATTTTGAAGCGGATAATATCTTCATTCTATTTATAAACTATTGAATGTGAAAATTTCATAAAAGCTATATTAATGTTCACCTCGTTATTTTACATTATATTACAGAGATAATATTGTGTGAGTACATAGTGATAACATAAAATCTGTATTAAAAATTATTTCAAACCCTCTTAAACCTTTCTGTAAAAGATATTTCACTATATAACTCAGAAATCTACTTATCTTCAATCACTTTGTATTTCAAAATTAATAGTATTTTTTTATTCGATTTCTATAAAAATTTTCTTAGTCTTATCTGCCTTTTCAAAATAGCCAATTCCCTTACTAAAATAGCTCTCTTATCTAAATGGAAATAGGCACTTTTACTCATGCCAGTTCTCTAATACGTAGAGAAACGTTTGGTCAGTGGCTTGATAGAAGCTTAAAGGACTTCACTCTAAGTAACTACTTATCCGTTGTAATATTCATTGCAAGTAAATCTAAATTACAAAGACGATATTTCATAAAAAATACATGCATGGTGAAAAAAAATAATTAAAGGACTATAAATGAAGAGATCATAAGTGTATAATAAATTCTATTTGTTATTCATTATCTTGAGATATAGTCATGCTTTTGACATCATACCCCACACTTCAACTTATAGTTAAAAAATAAAGGAAATGTAATTCTTTATTAAAATAATAATTTCTGTATGGAAATATGATTCTAATTATTTTTGCCACTTGATATTTCTCTTAAAATGCAATGCAATATTAATGGTAGAGATTTTTTTTTTAAATTAGTAAAAAATAATTTACTGTACTGAATAAATGTTTTGAAGAACATATATGCAACAACAGCGGTTACATTATCTAAAAATTTTGCAAAAACCCCTTTTGGATAAACTGCCAATGCTTTACTTTATTACAGTAGGCTGATTTAAGAAAACTGTTGACAACATTCCCCTTGAACAGAACTACAGATAACAAATCCAACAGAATACATTTTGAGTGGGTGCTGTTTGGTATAACGCATCCTTAGTCAATCCTTAACATAAATTTCCTTAGTGAAGTCATGGTGAATATTCATCTTGCAACGCTTAAACCTATTTTAACGCACCGCTAATTGGGTTCCTGTTTCTATAATCTTAATTTCTTTTGCATATTCTTTCATATTAATGAAAGGAAATTTTTTTGTACCACGAGTCTTCCCCCGAGAATGTCCTTATTTTTTTCTTAAACGTTTCAACAGCTGGCGAAGTAGAAACTCATGAATCAAGAAGAGAATAAAAAACATGTTGATTGGCGTAGAGAATTCGATGAAATATTTATATTACGTTTTATTAGTTCGATTTTCGATCTTTGCTTCATCTTTTCTCCCTTTCCATGATATGTGGTATTCAAATCAGTTAAATTTTAGGCTACTTGACAAATTGACCTAAGTTCTGCAACATTATATGGCTATCTGTGAAAACTTCAGAATTTATCAAATTCATAGAACATTCAATGTAATCTTAATTTTTAAGGAGTGCAACTTTAAAAAAAACTTGAACAAATCTCTTTTTATTAATGAATATTCTTATAGCTAATGTATTAAAATTTAAAGAGTACAGTTATAAGAAAACTTTAAAAAATTCTTTCTATTAATTAATATCCTTATAACCAATATGAGATCCAGCAAATGTTGTTATTGCTACTTATGCACTCGTCAAATACACGCCCACTGACGAGGTAAGATTTAAGTCAAGTTTTGTTCAGTAGCTTCTAAGGGTAAAGGCTCCTGAGCACCAAGGGCAGAAATCGGACTTATAGTTTGTATGAAGATGAAACTGTTACGATTACTTGCCCAACCCACTTTTAGTGTTTTAGGTGGAACCTATTCTCATACCTAGCAGATAAAACACAATTAGAGAGTAACCATGCACGATCTGGATCTCGAACTCGCGACGCCGAGTTAAAGGGAAACGCGAGATACCCATATGAAAGGGACCCTGGCAATAATATTGTAATAGCATATGGATTTATCTGCTTTTTCTGAGGTGAAACAAGAAGGCATTACATATGTTCAATAACCTACATGAATTCATGTGGAATCATTGTTGTGAAATTGCTCCACAGGATGTTTGCAAACATTTTAATAAATCAATTAACGTTTCAAATCTGACATCAAGGATAATTTGTTAAGAAAAATATTATTCAAAAACAATTATTCTACTTTTATCATTTTTTGCCATATAATAAATAATCTAATATATGTATTTGATGAACAAAATTTAAAAAAGTTTTTTTCTCTATAAACTTTTAATTCTTTTTAAATACCGTTTCGTATCTTATAATTTTGTGTGTGTTTTGTCTCCTCTAAATGATTAATAGCAAATTTTAAAATTTAAGTCAGGTTTGATGAATGAAGCCTAAATCATTATCATTGCAATGGATTTCCCGAAAAAGAAGTGAGAATTTCTAATATTGAATGGGGCAGCAAATGCTGTTTTTATAGACATGAATATTTCCTTTCTTCCAATTTAGCATTAATTCTTAAGAATCCTACAAAATGTCTGGAGAATAAAGGGTATTAAAATTTTAAGGTCTGATGGAATCTGTAATACCTAAAACAATTAAGAGATATAATACAAATTTATTGATACTTTAAAAAAGTTACAAATTGAAGTTTAATTAAAAAAATAATGTCGCAAATAATGAACAGATTTTTAATTAATTTTTCTCATACTGCGAGTGATTTTTTTTTTCATGTCTCTTTTTTTTTGAAATTGTGGAAACTTGTATGATTTACGAGACGCGAAATAAACTCATGACAAATCATTTAGTAATGGAAGTAAAAATCAGAAATAAAATCATACGGCAGTTATTGGGTACTTAACCCATATTTGTCTCTTGATTGACTGTATATCCAACGATAGATAGACTGGCCAACTCATACACTAGTTTAATGTAAGCTATTAGATAATTTACTCACAGATCTAATGCCCTTCTCAGAGTCTCTTCACACACATATCCGTCATTCCTCTTCCGATTCGCACCCCCAATTCGAATATTGGAGAACACCAGACATGAAATGGCAAGCGATTGAATTCTGCTGAGACTGAGTTACTTGTACGGTGATGGAATTCTGAATTCAGTGATAGACGTGCACGTTTCTAATGCATCCCGAATGGTAAACCGCTGCCACTCTCCGACTATTCAAGGAGAGGGGAAATGATATTCTTTCTGATTTTCTATTCTAATACATCCGTCGTTTAATGGTATAGTGGGTGTATATGGTTTGAGAAGATGAGTAAGCACAATGATCAGTTCTTTAGTAGAAGACACAACACAGATGACGTTTATTTCCAGGACAAAGACAGGACAATCCAAAGATAAAAAATATTGACAGTACAACTCTGTACAGAAAACAATTATAAACAGCCGAGACGAACATACAGGACAGCACACCGCAGTACTCTACTGCAGACAGTAGCCCACAATAACAACAGTAGTCCACAAGCAGAAATTCCATATTGAAAACGTCCACAGCTCACAAAGCGCGTAGACAGAATTCAGGAGGAGAGTGAATTTTCAAGGGATTTTGTATACTCTTACGTAGGTCTTTCCCTATCTGGCTGAAACTACTCCTCTGTCTCTTCTTGCTTTCGATGCCGGCTCAATACATCACACACCGGGACTACTGTTCCGAACAAAGGCACAAGACATAGTCTTCGTCACCACATTCCACAAAGCAGCTCAACACTCCATCTATGATTCGGTAATCATCCGGCGAATCCTCCGCTCAGGACTCCTCTTCGAGACCTCTCAGTTCAGGTCTACAGATCGATCGCATATTTCAGGATTGACACACACAGCAAGCTTCGAGAGAAGACACGTCGACTAAACACAGCGATCCAGCACTTCGCCGATACTCTTTACTCTCTCGGCGATTACTCCATTCAGAGACCTCTCTCAGAGGTCCTCTTAAGTGCACCATTGCCGTAATTCTCAAGCTCCTGTCGGCTCCTTATATAGCAGTGGAAGGCGGGGCTAAAACCTTCTGGACTAATTAAGAGCATTATGGATGTATCTCGGCTACTAATGGAAGGATCGGGAAAATTCTTGATGTTTCGGGTATTATCCATTTTGCCATCAAAATTGACAAATTCGTCGCCAATTCGCCAAACGATTCAAGGATCTCTGACGTCACACCTGGGTAGCATTCAATGCAGATGACTGTAAATCTGTCTTCTGAAAGATGACATTATTAGTGCGGGAAAGCAAAATTACAGATTCGTAACAATATTTTAATAAATTGTTTTGAAGTGGTAAATGGTGTAACCCAATTAGAATACGGTGTATCAATTAATGATTCATTCGCATTTCATCTTTCGATTGATTTTTTCTTTATAAAAAAGACGAGATATTTTTTATACAATTTGCCTCTGAAACAAAACCTTTTTTGTGTGGAAAATTCTTCAATGTATATTCTTCGCCGATCAATAGATGTTTTCGTCGTTGTTTTTTTTATATATTAAATTCTGAGAATGTGATTAATACACTAATCTTGATCTGAAACATAGAAAAATTATTCGTTTTAGTTTTATAGAAATTTGTTTCTCTGTCCTATGATTTTAATTTTTTCTAGGAGATATTAAAATGTGCATTAAATTATTTAAAAAAATTAAAAATAATCATTTAATAAAATTTTAGCTTCTGGTACTGAAAAATATCCTAATTTAGGGCTGCTCTGGTTCTCGTTGAAAAATCATTGTTTGGTCTTTGAATAGTTTGTGTTTATGGACAATCGTAGCGATTAAAAGGGATTTTTTTCTGTATGTGTACAACTGGAAGTGCATAAGGAGGTCAGCCATTTTTTTTACTGCTGTGGAAAAATATGACGTCTTCATCCCAATTACTTATAATCAGAAAATATTTCTTTCGACATAGATCAATTATCACGCAGTTATAGACTATGTATAGTACCCTGATATTGCATTCTAAGATATTATGTTTTGCATCAAATTCTCTGACACTTTGTAGCTTTTGACACGTTAATATCCCCTGAGAGCTAATCTGCTTAATGTCGATGTCTGAATAAATTGAAATGGAAAAAGACGATAGTGCTGTTCTTAAAATTTTAAATGTATTCATTTTTGTTTTAAATGAAAATATTAGAAATTTATGATTAAGTTGTTTTTGTTTTGAATAAAAACGCGTGACTATAAACTTAATCTAAAACAAAGTTACTTAGAGTAGAGTTTTATTTGCAATGGTTTTAAACACAACTTCCGATTCCACTGCTAAACAACTCAAGTTTTAGTTTCTTCCCGCGGATTCAGGTTTGCGCTGTGATAAAATGCAATGAAAAAAAACCGGTCATGTTTATTTATTCATTGTTTAAATTCATTATAAATTCATTCATTACATACTTAGGAGGCTGGCTATGGTACCATTAGATCTCTAGCCTTCGAATACCTCTGAACTTTACAGTAGTAAAATGGCAGAGACACATTTAAGAAGGTTAAGACATAACAAATTTAATGTAAACCAGGATGAGGCACGTGGAGGCCAGCTCCATTATAGGCCCAATTTTGTTATTGTGATTGGTTCAAATTACCACTATTTCTTTAAAATTCAGTTTAGTAGGAATTGTACAATTTCATTTCAACCCAGAGAGGCACAGCTTTGTGTAACAATGACCAATCTGTATTTAATGCACAGCCTGGTGTAACAATTCGCTCTAAATAACATGCACTATACAAACATTGAATAAACAGTACAAAACACTCTCGACAATTTACTTAAAACCAACATTATAGCTGAACTTGAATCTCCTAACATAGTAAATTATCTAAAACCCATTTACAAACAACGCGAAAAAAGCACCAGGCATCTCCAACAAAATCATCAAAAACCTCCTTTTAACAACATTGTTAAAATTTTACTATATTTTTAAACTTAATCGCTTCCCGTCTACCTGCTAAGTTTTGATTATTTCTTACTGATCGATTTGAGAGAATTTGGATGAAATGCGCACACTAATTTTTTTTTTAATATGACGTATAAATTAGCACTTCTTTTATCAAAAACAAGTGAATAAATATTTGGTCAAATTACAAAATTATGTCTCGGACTTTTCGGCGAATGTCAGCCTTGAATTGCTCTTTATAGTAGTAAAGAGTTGCTAGTGTATTAGATAAACATTTTTGTTGATGAAAGCCCTACCGATACTGTTTGCAATTGCTTTGTGGCTGTAGCCTCAAAGTATGTTTTCGTGGTCTCGAGAAAAATTAACTAGTAAATTAATGTAATGTTTTTGTTTCAATCTCTTTTATATTGTTATTTTTCGGTGACTGTCACAGTGTTTAAGAAAAATTAGCTTTTAGTTATTAGTGACTGATGAATCCGAAAAGGAAAATAGAAATCATGTGGCACATATTATGTTATTTGACATCTGAAGATAGATACTAAATACGTTAACTCTAATTTGATACATCATTGATTATAGTGATATTAGCTGACAAAAAGATAAATTCTTAATTCTAGCATCTTTCTTGTTTACTTAATGCGTAAATCTATTAATCTTCATTATTTTGATAGTATGTTACACAAATATTCTCATAAATGTTAAAATTTGGTTGGATATAGTAAAAAAAATTATGAAGATTGAATTAATATTACGCAATAAAAAAATTTTTTTTACTATACCGTCCACTTTTCTACGTTGTTCTCGTTTCTAAAGTCAATTGTCTCTGACAAGTCCGTTGGCTCAGGAGCTATTGCAATTGATCCAAATTGAGCACCTTTTGTTTGTTTATTTTCAGCAGCGCCATCTAGGACCAAGAGTAAGAATTAGCTACTGAAGTGTCACAACCCTTTTTACGGGTCGAATTTCATTCAAACATTTCCTTCACTCATTCTCAGATCGTAATTTAGACCTAGATCAGAGAACGGTCACCTCTGAACTGATACTCCCAGTGGTATTACTCTCAAAATTATAGCATTTATTCGTTTGCATAATAATATTTTTCGCATTAGCCTAGTGTATTGTAAATTGTGTCACATCTGACTCCAAACTTTTTCCTAACAATGTTGGCTAGACTGTTGTACTTCAAAGTAGGAAATTCAAATCTGAAAATCTTATTTCCTGAGTTAATGACCATTGCAAAAAAATATTTAATGTTTAATGAATGAAAAACAAATCCTAATGTTAGCATATTTCCAAAATAACTTTAATTACCATTGTTTAGAAACAATTTCATATAATTTAAAATTCCAAAAGTGATTCTTTCCAGTGATATTATTTTTTTTTATTTCAATA
Source organism: Argiope trifasciata (assembly GCA_026543055.1). Classification (NCBI taxonomy): domain Eukaryota; kingdom Metazoa; phylum Arthropoda; class Arachnida; order Araneae; family Araneidae; genus Argiope; species Argiope trifasciata. The sequence continues at coordinate 168,273 of JAPMOQ010014598.1, forward strand.
GAGTATTTTTCTTTTTTTGCTATTTATATACTTATTATGCAAATTCATGAATTTTTGATTGAAATTCTTTGTATCCTGCTTCAGTGGAGAGCCAATTTTCAGCCAAACCATTCATTTGGAATTCCAGGAAAAAGGTATCTCAAAAACAGATAGTTTTCAAGACTTGCCTTCAGGATTTTGCTACAAATTTGCAGAAAGAGTCTTGCATTTTGTCTATTTTATGAATTTTTAAAACATATGTACTGTTCTTTTTCCTATCCTCAGTCTACCAATGTTTAACAAATCTATCTTGCTAAGGAATTTGTAGCCACTACAGATTTATGCTGGCCACCACTCAGACGTAGGTGTACAATCAATTCGCAATTTTTAGATAGCATAAAAATATCGGTTGTGACAAAAATATTTTGTTGAACTTTGAACTTCCTGCATGTGGCGCTGATATCAGAAAGAACTAGAGAACTCTGATAAATCCTGAAATATGTGAGTGAGAGAAAATGTTATTTAAGAAGCGAAGGACACATGTTTTGAGTAACCGTTTAGTAAAGTTTATATTTTTTAACAATTGTTTCTCTTTATATCTAAGACTTTTTTGCGTTTTACACTATCATTATTAGCAGATTTAAAAAAAATTAAAAACAAACAAACAATCAAAAAACATATGACTGATTATGGGCAATCAAAATGTTTCCCCATTAGTTATGTCTGTTTCCTAATATAAAATTTGATTATAATAATTTAAAGAACAGATTATGTAATGCCTAATGAGCATTTTGATGTCGGAGAATGGATGAAAAATTGCTCTATTTAATCATATTTAAACTAATTATGTTATTTTTATATATAATTATTGCTCTCTAATATTCTAGTATGCAAACTGCTTGTGACAATTGCAGAAAGAGATTGTGATAAGGAAAATGTTAAAATGTTGCTTAAAAATTCCAAGAGACATAAAAGACGGATACTCTCGCAATTGGATTAAAAGATATATAATTTGATCGTTCGATCTTATGTCAGTATTTTGAACGGGGTTATTAATTTATCTAAGTACGGGTAATTTATTCATCTGAGTGGGTACGGGGTAGTTAATTCATCTGAAATATGGAAAACCAGAATAATAAATGAGGCAGAGGAAATAGTATATTTTATCAATATTTTTATACAGTATTCCCACAAAGGATTATTCCTCTAGGAAAAAAATGTAGATATTTTTAAACTTCAGAGTTATCTTTCCACCTCTAATTGAGATAGAAGGTGCTATCGCTCCGTAAGACAGACTACTTTCCCCCTCGTACTGAGTAATTTGTATTGACATTCCTACAGTTAACACAAATCGCTTAAGGATAATTTTATAATCTTATTTCATTTAACTATAATTTCAAGCAATTGTTCTGCATACATTTTTTATTTGTCGATTTAGAGCAATTCTAGAAACTTTTTCAAATTATGAAACACGTCCTCATCTTATTTCAAAACATTTAGTAGTGGGAGTTAAAATCATTATTAAATCCTTGCGACAGATGCTCAATGGTTTGTAACATACATTTGCCAATTGATTGACTGTATAATCAACAATACGTCTGCCAACACATACACACTTGATGAAACCAGTTTGATTTAAACGATTAGTTAATTTTCTCACGGATCTAATACAGTTCCCCTCAACTCTTCACACACAAACTGGTCTCCCTATTCACACTGCTTATTCAAATATCCAAAAAAGCCATAGAGTAAATAGTTGGCAATAAAACTTAACTGCGACTGACTTACCTGCATGGCAATGGAGTTCTGAATGCTTAGATGAAATATTTCTTCTGTATTACCAGAGCTAAACCTCTGCCATATTCTAATTGGCCAAGGACTTGAAGCGATATTTTAATAAATTGTTTTGAAGTGGTATCGAATAAAATTCATTCAAAATGAGGCATAGGAAAATTATTTAAAAAGCTTTCGGCTATCAGTTGGTAATAATGTTACGAACCTGTAATTTTGCTTTTTCTCACAAACAGTTTTTTTGTAAGAAAGACTGTTTTACTGTCTTCTGTTGTAAGGGCTGTCGCATTCGTGATCCGAGAGCTTGCGAAAAAAATTTGGCTACAAACTGGTTGATACCCGTAATTTCCAGAATTTTCCCGATCTGTCCAACTCCGTGCGGAAATCCGTAAGAATTTGGATGAACTTTGAGCGCCAAATCGGAACGGTTTTCCTACCCCCCTGGTTCGTTTCGTGTATAGTGGGTGTTTGGTGTGATACAGACCCAATCAACAATCCTTTGCTGAAAGAACAACTACGACATTTATTAAGACAATTATAAGAAAAGGTACACGGCGATTCAGAACTCTGCCGTTGCTTCAGTATTCAATAGGTGACTCCGACTACTACTGGACATTGTTCAATTCACGACGACTTAATTTCTTGCTTAATTTAGGACACGACGGTTACAATACAGAACTACTGCTATTACCGGCAACTCTGTTGACAATTCCTATAGCTTGAGATTGTAGGCTTTTTATAGTTCCCTGAAGGTGGGGCTAGAAGCTTCTGCATCAATTAAGTATCTAGAAGCATCTCCGTTCCTGATAGATTGATCAAGAAAATTCTCGGTGTTTCTGGTATTATCCATTATTTTGTCGAAATTGCTAAGTTTATCACCAATCTTTAGGATCGCTGATGCAAATAACCGGATAGCACCTAATACAAATGTTTGTAAATCAGTGTTTCTTCGATAGACACTATACACCCCGAGAAGCAAAATTATAGGTTCTTAGTAATATGTTTGAAGATAAAGTTGAAATATTTTTGATATCAGTTGTTTCTTAAAAGAAGAAGTTTTCTTTCTCTAAAATAATTCAATAATTATACTTTTTCTTTTAATTATTATTGAATTTATTACCTTCCGTTTTTGGTTTATCATGGCTTATTATCAACATAATCAATTTCGGACATAGAGGCTTAAAGATGTGCTCTTTTATGCTTTTTTGTTGTTGTCTTTTTTACTTTATAAAGCATCAAGAGTTCTCTGATTTTTCTTGCATCCCGTTTATGAAACGACTTCATTAGAAACTTTATAGGGAAACAAACATTTTATTATTTTTACAACAAAATTTAAACTACTCTATATAACTGTTTGAATTAAACTTTAAATTGTTCACATACAGATTATTTTTAATTTTTAAGTTAAGCATTTTATATCAGTTACGTCAATTTAAATTGATCTAATCAAATGCTTATTTAGTTAAAAAAATTAATTAATATTAGACTCTAAGGAATTAAACTTCATGCAGCTTGTTTGAAAGACTTTTTTTTAATTTTATTTAGTATAAGCTGTTTTTAATACCATTTTGTTTTTTGCAATTTTTTCTCATTTATTTCGTCTTCAGTTTTATATTACCGTTTTGTCTTTTAACAATTTTTTTCTTATTAAATGCTCTTTCTTAATAAAAAAATTTCTTTTAAATCCTAATAATTTGATTCGCAAATTTTCAAGAAAAGAATAGATAATTGGAAGTGTTTCTATTGAAATTCTCAGTCATATCGAAGTATGCCTTGTGAAACTAATTTTTTACGTATCTTAAGTTAAAGCTACAAACCTACAAACTACAAACAAAAGCTACAAACTAATTAATATTATACTCTAAGGTACTTAACTTCATGCAGCCTGTTTGAAAGACTTTTTTATTTTATTTAGTATGAGTTGTTTTTAATACCATTTTGTTTTTTGCCATTTTTTCTCATTCATTTCGTTTTCAGTTTTATAATACCATTTTGTGTTTTAACATTTTTTTTTCTTATTAAATACTCTTTCTTATTAATAATATTTCTTTTAAATCGTAACAATTTGATTCGCAAATTTTCAAGAAAAGAATAGATAATTTGAAGTGTTTCTATTGAAATTCTCAGTCATATGAAAATATGCCTTGTGAAACAAATGCATTACGTGTCTTAAGTTAAAGTTACGATCCCTAGAGGCTGTAAATTGTTACAAGAGGAATTCTTTTCAAAATATATTATAGATTCTACAATCAGATAATGTTTTCCTTAATTCGGGAATATTTGGAGAATAATTCGTAGAATTTATAATAAAATGGTTTGAAATTTTTAATTAAATAGGTTCAAGGTACAATTTGTTCTTGATAATTCCTAAGTAATTATAACATAAAAATCATTTTTAATGCTTTGAAAAGAGTAATTTTACTATAGTTAGTGAGTTATTTTACTATTTACTAGTGAGTTATTAGTATAATTTTATTAATTTTCTTGACTTAAAATATACTCTACAAGGTTTTTTATTAGTACTATTAAAGTAGTTAGGGATTTGGAAAGCAAATGCATATAAAAATTGTTAAGAAGTGCAAAAATTGAAAATGAAATACTTCAAAAAGAAACGAATAATCATGCAGTGCTATTAGAACTAAACAATGAAAAAATTACATTCCTTTAATTTTAAAGAGGTAATAATTTGGCTTGTACGAATATACTTTGAAATTTTTTTGGTTTACATTAAAACGGTGATTTGTTCAGTTTAATAAAGAATCCTCGCACAAATTTAACTACTTTACGATAAACTTCATTGAGATATCATTTAAAAATATAAGTGTTGCGTTAATAACTCTCTGAAATTTCGTAAATACTAAACAACTTCAAATATTTTTCACGGGACACAAAATGTTTTATGTCATTTTTTTTTTTAAATTATGATAAAATTTGAACTTATCTACAATACGCTACTACTTCGCAGTCACTAAAAAAATTCTTTGAAGAAACATTTTTACCAGTACTGCACTCATAAATGATAAATCGAATGTTGTTCATTGTTATAAAACTGTTCTGCAAAAATGCACCACTATTAATATATAAAAGAGTTTTACATACAAATGTTTAAGTATGATATAATTAGTTCAATATATCAGAAAAGGTAATAATATAAGTGGCTCTTTAAGTCAAAGAGCTACATGAATTACATTGAATTGGTTAGTCCGTTGCACTAATGCAGCTAATCGCTCATAAAGTTTACATCGCTATACCCACAGTTAGGGCATAACCAAGTTCTTTCAGTTAAAGACAATTCATATGTAGTTTCGAATGGCTTGTGATTTCAATTAATTTGCCACCTTGCTATAAAAAAGTAGAGGTATATTGAGGCTCTGAAAAATTGTTGCATAATATTTGCTTGAGAAAGCATGTCTTACATCTTCCTCGATTTCATAAAACAGTTTCGTTTAAAACAATTATAAAACTAGCATTATTCTTTTTTCTCCCTTAACTATTTTATTCGTTAAATTTTGGCAAAATAATAAACAATTTAGGATACTTCTTTTAAACTCAATATTTCTTACTGTCGTGACTTACGGCTATTTATAAACCCGCTGAATGTTATCTGACAGTGATTTAAGCCCAGTAAGAATCTCTTCCTTTTTTCATTCAAGCAAACTAGTTCCATGATTACGATTCAGTTACTTCAAAAGTCACATTTGCTAGCACAATCATTTTAATAGAGAGGATGTGGGCTGCACAGTCACACATTGAACGCACAGGAGCGAAGGTGCTCGATTTGGGACTCGAAATCGCGGATTTGATCCCTATACCTGGACATCGGCAAACACGACAAATTCAAAAACTATAAAAGCATATGTTGTAAATTATGTATTTAATATGTCTTACATGAATATCTTAAAAGTCAAAGGTTTATCGCCTGAAAATTGCGGCAAATATTGGAAATTGCTTTAAAATGCTGTACTAGACGTGCACCTACATTTCTTCATTAGCTTGGGCACATAAGGAGACTCTTCGTAGAGTTTATATTTAAAAATATTTTGTTTCCACTTTTCAAATACTTAATAAACTATTTCATTTAATTAATATTTTATAAGAATAGATATACTGGCGCGATATTGAAAAGTTTCACACTAATTGATTTTGAGTTTTCAAGAGTCTCAAGATGTTTGTTACCTATACCGATTCGGTTTTGATAAATTAAAGATATATTATCAGCTATTTGCTTTTAAGTGACAATGTATTTGGTAGTTTTGCAAAGCTCATTAATTCAGTCCGATGCTAGCTTGCTAGTAAACAGTAAAGGCATATGAGTTTCCAGAAAATTAAGCTTATTGTTGTCATGTTTGAAAATACTTTACTTGTGTTGCTTACATTTTTATCTTACTATTTCGCCTTTTAGCTTCATTTCTTCTCGAATGAATATCATTATTTTTATCTAAAAAATATAAAAATCGCTTTTATTAAAATAATATACAGTCCGAGATATTTCCATTCAGCTTGATAGTTTTTAAATGCATGGAAGCATTGTTGTGATTCATATTTTCATGACTTAAACTAATGCCTTAACCCTTAATTGGGGACGTGAAAGTTTAGGAATTAACTGGGGGTGTGAGGTCTGTGAGATTGCATTTCACTTACACTCAAATTAAATTTTTAATGATTGCATTAGTATGAAAAACTGACACTATATTTCGTAGATATTTTTCTTGATATATAGATATGTGTCAAATTCTTTTGAATAAATATTACGATTGAAAAAAGTAAATGCGTTGGAACATACATTTTCTTCTCAAATTACATGTTACTATAAACAATATTCTTGAAAAAACATATTACTTTTAACTTTTTAAATCATATTTATTTCTGCATTATATTCATGTATGTAAAAACGATATTATGTAAATTTTAGTAATTTTATTTAAAAGAATTGGCCCCTTTTTCCATCGAATTGTGGGACTTACATATTATAGTTTTCTAGTGTATTATAATATTCAGTTTAAGAACTAATATAAAAATACAATCACAAATTCTGTATAGAGTTTTATTTATATATTAATATATTTTATTATTTTTTTCAAAATACGTCATCACTGCGAAAAAATATTATATTTGAACATACATATGATTGGCAGCTGAATGCGAACTTTAATAGAAAAACTCTTCTCTGCAATCACCCTTATTACTAAAATCTTTTTCTACTTCATTTAATGGTGTCAAAACTCCTCCTTCATAACAGGATCAGTAAATTGGATGGTATTTCAAACCTTAAGTTTTAGATCCATATGCTACGTTTGTCTAGTACTGGGTCACTAACAGGCTGCTGCGATCTTACAGACCACACTAAAAGGAGAAATTGAATTATTTAAAAAAGCATCCATTGATAGTAGTTGAAAAAGTGCACGTGTATTGAAGATCACAAAACAGCAAGGTATGGGACAATCCATTCAATTGAGTGATAAATAGAAACAAGGTTGACGGAAAGTCCATCGATAGTGATCTCATAGCCAGTTAAGAGCTGATGTTCAAAAGCTAATTACCTGCAAAATGAAATAAATTCTGGAAATTGGGGCAAAATATTCTGTAATTAATACGGTTAAAAAATTTGACTTTATAGACCTATTTTTTTTCATCTGTGTGTAAGAATGTCATCTTATGACCAATTATTTATAACCTAAGAAAATGTTTTTCGATATAGGTAATTTAACTATATTTTGGTATTTTAATATTAAGTTCTACATTTTTCAGATTATGATTTGTATCATTTTTTTTGTTGAAGTTTTTTACTTACAGCTGAATAATTATAATTTACAAATCGTTTACAAATTACCTAAAGATTAAGTAACTGCCCTCAAAATTAGTATTGTATCAAGTTAATTCTATCAATTTTCATTTCATTTAAAACTCATCAAGCAAGAGCTATTATTAGTGCCGATATCAAATAAATACCAAAATTGCCATAAATAATACAAAAAACTTTAATACATACACTGCAAATTATGTATTCTTTAAAACAAGCGATCCAACAGTTCAACTAAATAATTATTTCTTTTAATTTTAAAGTGGTATAAATTTATTTCTGTGACAATATTTTTCGAATATATTAAAGTGGACGTGGAGAATTGGGAATTGAATTTTAATTAATAAATTAAAAAAAAATTTTTTTTTTAATTTAGCTTTTAGGAAATTAAAATTAAATTCTAGTAAATTAAATCGATTTTAACTTAAAGCGTGCCTGAATGCATAAGTTTTTTTGTCAATATGAAAGCATTATCTTGATAATAGTGTTAAAATGTCAGCATAAATCTGCAAAATTGGTCATTTATAAGCAAATTGTTTTTATATTCGTGAGAAAAAAAGGGCATTCTGTGAACAATTATTTATAACTAGTGAAAATTTGTTTCGAAGAAGGTAATTTATTATGCAGCTTAATATTATATTTGAATTTTTAAAAAAGTTCTACCTTTTTTAGATTATATTGGGAGTCATGTATTTTTTTCTTTTAAGTTTATGTAAATTTTGACATTTTAACCTCAACAGTGTGAAAAGCTACTTAAAATCTTTATTAAAATAAATTGAAACAAATATAGAAAAAATATGATTATTATATTCTTAAAAATGTTATATACACTGAAGTGACAAAAGTCATGGGATGACTGTTAATATCGTGTCGGTCCTCCTTTTGCCCAGCGAAGTGCAACAACTCGACGTGTCATGGAGTCCACAAGTCGTTGAAAGTCCTCTGCAGGAATACTGAGCCATGCTGTCTGTATAGACGTCCATAATTGTGAAAGTGTGGATTGCGCAGGAGTTTGGGCATTAACGGACCTTTCGATGATGTCTCATAAATGTTCGATGGGATTCATATCGGGCGATCTAGGTGGCCATATCATGCGCTGGAATTGTCCGGAATGTTCTTCAAACCAATCGCGAACAGTTCTGGCCCGGTGACATGGCGCATTGTCATCCATAAAAATCCCATCGTTGTGTGGGTACGTGAAGTCCATGAATGGCTGCAAGTGATCGCAAGCAGCTGAACATAACCATTTCCAGTCAATGATCGATTCAGTTGCACCAGAGGACCGAGTCCATGCCATGTAAAAACAGCCCACACCATTATGCAGCCACCACCATCTTGAACAGTGCCTTGCTGACAGTTTGGGTCCATGGCTTCGTGGGGTCTGCGCCACACTCGAACTCTACCATCAGCTCGTAACAACTGAAATTGTGACTCATCTGACCATGCCACGGTTTTCCACTGGTCTAGGGACCAGTCGATATGCTCACGAGCCCAGGAGAGTCACTGCAGGCGATGTCGTGCTGTCAGTAAAGGCACTCGAGTCGGTCTTCTGCTGGCATAGCCCAAGGAAGACAAATTTCACCGCACAGTCCTATCGGACACGTCCCTCGTACGTCCCACATTGATTCCTGCAGTTATTTGACAAAGTGTTGCGTGTCTATTAACACTGACAATTCTAGACAGACGTCGGCGGTCTCGGTCGTTAAGTGCAGGTGGTCGCCCACTGCGCTGTTCATGATGGGATGTGTTGCCTGAAATTTCATACTCTCGGCACACTTTTGATACTGTGGATCTAGGAATGTTGAATTCACTAACGATATCCGCAATGGAATGACCCATGCGTCTAGCTCCAACTAACATTCCACGTTCAAAGTGTGTTAATTCTCGTCGTGCCGCCATAAATCACGAAAAACCTGTTCACATGAATAACTTGAACACAAATGAAAGCCCTGGAATCTTTCGGTATCTAAGTTCTTCCATACTTTTGAAAACGCTTTTAACAACTATAAATGCGTTGCGATAATAAGGCTTTAATCTTTTAACTTAATACCACCCAGAAATAATGTTTACGTTTTTCATTTCCGTGTAATTCCCATGAAAATATATTCAATCTGGAGATTGTTTGCAAAACACATTTTTACTCTGTGTTAATGAAGTATTTAAAACATTTTGGTTAAAAAAAGTAGGTGCATTTATTACTATAATGTAATTTTTTTATATTACCAGTTTCCCGCGATTGTCCTGTGAGGAAAATCATACATTAAGCACCATTGACTAAGGATACCGAAAAAAATTCGAAGTAAACTTAAAGTGCTATTTCACTCTCTGAAGAAAGATATTAGATGGATTAAACGTGATTAGATACATCATTTATTCTGATGCCATTGATATCTAAAATAGAAACTCATAGTCTAAATTAATTGAAGCATTATTCCTGTTCACTTATTTTGTAGATCTGTTAACAATGATTTCTTTTGATAGTTTAAATGTAACGCAAATATTATCATTCCTGTCGGAATTTGCTTCGAAATAGCAAAAAAATTTAAAAAGTAGAAATTTTATTCAGAAATATATGAACATAATAATATTTTTAAATTATAAATAATTTTATTATATTGCTCACATTTCAATCACATCACTCTGTCTTTACTTTCTATGAATTCATTCATTCATTTTCCTCCTCGGTTTTAAAAAATTCCCACTATTATGGATTGATCATGATGCGTTTATTTAATTAAAAATTAAAAAAAAAAAGAAATTTAATGAAATGATCTATTTTTATAAAACATTATCTTATTCTTTGATTCTCTGATTTGGGTGGTGTAAAACTACGAAACATTATTAATATTTGCGGAATAAGATAAAAGTTCATAGTGTTATACTTTAGAGAATTCGCCAGGGTGTTCATAGTTAAACGTCCCTTACAAACAGCATCCTACAACGCAATGGATGAACATATTGTACTCAAGATGCTCAAAGAATTACGGAAGGGAAATAATTAATTCCTAAGTATTCACTAGATTGTACCTTTTTCGGAAAAACGTTGATTCTGATACAATCAAAGACCAAAAGGCAATACAGAAACAGCAATAAATAATATTACTGTAACAAAATAAAACAATATAACAGAATTAACTAGTTACTGATCACTTTGCCATGAAATCACATTAAGTACAATTAAGAAAAAAAAAATAACAGTACGCTTTTTAAGGAAGAAAAAAAAACGTTCAGTTTGCAGAAACAAGAATATATTAGGACGATTTTGCATAAGACGAGCATTTGTGAATCTTTTTTAGTATGATGTAGTTAAAGGTGCTCCATCTAGCCACCCTCATTCACCTGCAAAACAGTAAACAGTACATCATACCTGATCAGTTGTGATGCTTCGGATATAAAACTTTACGGAATTATTTAAATCATTCAACACCGCAATGATTCCTGTATTCCGGTTTGGAACTTTTTGTATTCAATTTATAGTTTTTCCTAAAAAGGCGCACTCTGGTGGACATTCTGGAACTTTTTTTTCGATATTCCGTGAGCGTATCTCCTTTATTATTTTTATATCAAATTTTTTTGCTGTCCGTTAATCTGTTTGCATAAGGGAAGTTTAATGATATCCACCCTGTATATTAACTAAAGGAGCATATGCCTTTTTCACCTTTTCTTAAATATTTTTTTACAAAACATTATTTTTTTATGTTACTTATTTTTTTTTATTATTGTTACTTATTTGTATTGAAAATTTATAATTATTATCGATTTCTTTTATTGTATTTCTACATTAATAGCGGTACTTAATTTTGGTCATATTTGACGATTCCTCTAGCTTGAGATTGTAGGCTTTTTATAGTTCCCTGAAGGAGGGGCTAGAAGCTTATGCACCAATTAGGGGTATCTAGAAGCATCTCGGTTCCTGATAGATTGATCAAGAAAATTCTCGGTGTTTCAGGTATTATCCATTATTTTGTCAAAATTGCTAAGTTTATCACCAATCTTTAGGATCGCTGATGCAAATAATCGGATAGCACCTAATAAATATGTTTGTAAATCAGTGTTTCTTCAAAAGACACTATGCGCCCTGAGAAGCAAAATTATAGGTTCGTAGTAATAGGTTTGAAGATAAAGTTGAAATATTTTTAATATCAGTTGTCTCTTAAGTGAAGACGTTTACTCTCTCACAAAAATTTCAATAATTAAATTTTTTCTTGTAATTATTATTTGATTTATTATGTTCTGTTTTTTGTTTACCATGGCTTATTATCAACATAATTAATTTCGGGCGTAGAGGCTTTAAGATGTGCTCTTTGATGCTTTTTTGTTGTTGTTGTCTTTTTACTTTATAAAGCATCAAGAGTTCTCTGATATTTCGTGAATCCCGTTTATGAAACGACTTCATTATAAACTTTACAGGGAAACAAACATTTTATTATTTTTTACAGCAAAATTTAAACTACTCTATATAAATGTTTGAATCAAACTTTTAAATTGCTCACATACAGATTATTTTTTAATTTTTAAGTTAAGCATTCTATATCAGTTACGTCAATTTAAATTAATCTAATCAAATACTAGATTAGTTAAAAAATTAATTAATGTTAGATTCTAAGGAATTAAACTTCACGCAGCTTGCTTGAAAGCCTTTTTTTATTTTATTTAGTATAAGTTGTTTTTAATACCATTTTGCTTTTTGACATTTTTTCTCATTTATTTCATTTCAGTTTTATAATATTTTGTTTATAGTGGTGGTGAAACTAACCTTTTAACATTTTTTTCTTATTAAATGTTCTTTATTAATAATAATCATTCTTTTAAATCGTCATAATTAGATTCGCAAATTTTCAAAAAAAGAAAAGATAATTTGAAGTGTTTCTATTGAAATTCTCAGTCATATGGAAGTATGCTTTGTGAAACAAATACTTTACGTGTCTGAAGTTAAAGTTTCAATCCCTAGAGGCTGTAAATTGTTACAAGAGGATTTCTTTTTAAAATGTAAAATACATTCTACAATCAAATAACGTCTTCCTTAATTCGGGCATATTTGGAGAATAATTCGTAGAATTTATAATAAAATGATTTGAAATTTTTTGTTAAATATGTTCAAGGTACAATTTGTTCTTGATGATTCCTAAGTAATTATAACATAAAAATCATTTTTAATGCTCGAAAAAGAGTAATTTTACTATAGTTAATGAGTTATTTTATTATTTACTAGTGAGTTATTAGTATAATTTTATTAATTTTCTTGACCTAAAATATACTCTACAAGGTGTTTTATTAGTACTATTAAATTAGTTAGTTATTTGGAAAGCAAATGCATATAAAAATTGTTAAGAAGTGCAATATATTGAAAATGAAATACTTCTGCAATGCTAACAGAACTAAACAATGAAAAAATTACATTCCTTTAATTTTAAAGAGGTAAAAATTTGGCTTGTACGAATATACTTTGAAATTTTTTTGGTTTTCCATTAAAACGGTGTTTTGTTTAGTTTAATAAAGAATCCTCGCACAAATTTAACTACTTTTCGATAAACTTCTTGAAGAAATCATATAAAAATATAAGTGTTGCGTTAATAACTCTCTAAAATTTTGTATTCAAATTCAAATATTCTTCACGGGAGACAAAATGTTTTATCTCATTTTTTTAAAATTTGATAATAAAATTTAAACTTATCTACAATACACTACACTTCGCACTCACTAAATAAAATTCTTTGAAGAAACATTTTACGCCAGTTCTGCACTCATAAATGATAATTCGAATGTAGTTCATTGTTATAAAACTCTTCTGCAAAAATGCACCACTATTAATATATAAAAGAGTTTTACATATAAATGTTAGAGTATAATTATGCGGTCGGAGATCTCTGTAGAGATAGTTTTAAAGTGGCTTTTTCAGACAAAGAGCTACATAAATTGCATTGAATTGGTTCGTCCGTTGCCCTAATGCAGCTAATCGCTCATAAAGTTTACATCGCTATACCCACAGT
>JAPMOQ010014599.1:0-11495 GCA_026543055.1 Argiope trifasciata
GTCATCACTAGTTCGAAAAAAAAATTAGTCATTCACAATTTCGAATTACAACACTTTTGAAAATAAAGTTTTCACCTCCGATGTTAACACTACCTGTCGGTTATACTGCAGGACTATTTCTAATTATCTAGTTTCAAAATTTTTATTTTCAAACCTTTGCCTTTTTTTCATCAAATCGTTGCTCCTGTTCACTAATACACCATACATCCCCTTTATGTTTTGAACACTTATAACCTATAGAAATTATTCTTAAAATCTAATTATTTCCGTTATTGGTCACACTACTACATAATGTCTGAAGATTTTTATTTTAAAAATCAAAATACTTTCAATATTAAATATTATTTCAGTTGCATATTCAACTTTCATTAGTTCTTCTATTCCCTCTTAACATTCAATTAAAATGAAGGCCTACATGATTAGCTACAATGGATAAAAAGGATTTACGATTTTAAAATCCGATATTTTAACTGGGAAAAAACGTTTGATTTCTCACAATAATTCCAAGTCCATATATTAAAGAATTTAGAATTATCAGCTTTGATGCATCACATCAAATAGAAATCTCCAATATCCATTCTTTATGACTTCTTTTTTCTCAACTTTAATCACATGAACATTTTGGGTTTCATTAAGAAACGCTTCCGTTTTAAATTTGGAAAATTTAACTAAGGCACCTTTCACATAACATACTACCATTTCACATCTTATATATTTCAAAGCATATATTCAAAAAATATTTCAAAGAAAATTTTTAATTCCATAATCAAATTGAAATGCACATGTTAGGCTTTACACATGAATGGTAAATAGTAAAAAGTTAAATAAGTAGTTAATAATAGTTAAAAGAGTAATAAATAAAATTTCTAAGAATTATGCACCTCCCAATCACATCTTAAAAGAGGTGCGATAATTGAATCTTAGTATAAATATCTATTTATAAAACCAAATAATTTTTTTCACCTAGTATTCTAAAAATGTTTTTATATCCTAGCTTTTAATTCGGTCAAAAATTTTGAGCTAATGAAGATGTAACTCACTTGCAATATTTACTTAAATAAAATTATCCCTAGTTAACTAAATGCAAGATATTCACAAAAATTACACTTTATTACTTCTACAATAAATGCAAGCATATTACATTAACTCACTCTACATTTCAACCAATAGCAATTCCAATGCAAAAAAAATTGAATAATTTTTTAATCCTCCTTAAGCTTTAATATCTTTAAGTATATAGAAGTTAATATCAGCTTAAGCATATTTTATTGAACTGCCCATGTAATTTCTTTAATATTTATAGGCCCTAAATTTTCAATGTATAAGAGTCTTGTTTTCCAAGTGTGTAATTTTCTAATCAATGTTTTCAAGATAGCCTGCAATTTCCTATATGCATATCAAAATTAAACATACATTTGGAGTAATATTTCAAAAAGCATCTTGCATATTTGCCATCACCTAAATATGCTACTTATACATTATATTGAACTCATTCTGAAGCAAATTTATAAATTCAAAAAATTTCAAATATAACTGATTTATAAATACATTTTAATTTCAAGTAAATATTGATATTTTCAATTAAATGCAATATCAAATTCTCACCTACCTTTCCGTAATCCTGACTTAAAAGCAGTGAATACAGGTAGCCTACATTTTACCTTGGGTATAAGCAAATTATGTCATTTAAAACTTAAAAATTTTTTAACTCCAAGGGGGAAGTAATAACCTGATTTCACTGCCCTAAGTAATACAAAACAACTCAAGACACAATTAATATATTTCAACCATTTTATTGTCCATCTATCATACAAGTTTACGGAAAATTATGATAAATATAAACGATTCCACAATATTTCAATCATTTTATTTTTTTTTACAAGTGTTTGATTCCTTTCACATCCCAATGAAAAATATCACATTTTTTTTAATGTAGATCACACACACTAAGTCACATTTTATAACAAGTTGAAGTTACTTGAACACTGAAAAGCAAGTTTGACCCTCACAATAATCAGTCGGTTAACTTCTAAACACCCGATGAAGGATTACTCAAAACGCATGATGAAGGATTACTCAAACGCATGATGAAGGATTACTCAAACGCATGATGAAGGATTACTCAAACGCATGATGAAGGATTATAAGGTAGTTGGTCTGTAGCCACAAATCTGTAACAGCACATGGTTTTGGTGTTCCGAATGAGGAGAAATCATTTCAAAACCCATGATATGCTCCAAAATTTTGACTTTAGTCTATAGTTGAAAAATTATATAGCTGCAATTAAATTTTCAAAGTAAATAACCAATTCTTAACAATAAGGGGATTTAAATGGGATCATTTCTCATTCAGTATTTGTTTGATGTTAAATCAAATGGTCTGATCTTACACAAATCATTTATAAATGAAAAATAATTTAGCAAACTAAAGAATTAACAATTTAAGAAATAACAATTTGAAACAATTGTATTCCAGTTCAAAGCAACAAAATTCTAATTTAAAAACACAAATCTTTAATTTACATTCATAATTAATTTATTGTCAAAATTAATTCAAGGGAATTAAAATTTAACTTCAGCATTATCAAGTTTTGATTAAATAAGATACCAATACTTATACAAATTGTGCAGAACTTAAAACAGGACAGCTACTGGATTTTTTCCACAGCTTAAATTTCTCCTTGTTTGCATGTTTAAGTGCAACAGCCACAGCCAAGTAGGAATTTGCAGTGCATAACTTCATTCCGGCATCAGTTCAAGCACAAATGGCATTTTACATTTCTATTTCTCAACAATACTCATGCAGTGGAACAACCTTTAAGAATATTACAAAAACGTGGTATAAATTTATAGCACGACACAAAGTTTTTGCACAAACACAAGAAGTCCTTGCTTAACCACACAGCTTGTTGCTTAATATTCTTAGATATGAACATATCTAGACATCTAACAACACCATTTCAGAATTTTTAAAATATTAAATAATTATGCATTAAATAGCTGCTTACAGCAAAAATCTACGAAATTTAATAAACAGCTCAGAAAGTTGGAACAAACAAAAAAGATAAAGCTGTTTTTCCATTTAAGCATGAATGTGCAATTAAATGGAGGTAAAATTTACAATATATTAGTTGAAAAAATTGATTGCAATTAAATTTACAATCAAAACAGCTACAAAATAAATGAAAGAATGAAAAACTCTATACTCCCTATTAAAATACACTAGCGAAGATTGTAGGACTTATTCATGAGCGAAACTGTCTTATCACTCGATGTAGGGCGGAGTTGCAACTATCGTCCGATGAACAGGACAGGCGGACTGCCACTATCTTCGAAATTATCTCATCACTCGATGTTGGTGGACTTGCTACTATCGTTCGACGGACAAGACAGGAAGACAGGTGGACTTGCTACTATGGTTCGACGGACAGGACAGGCGGACTTCCTACTATGGTTCGACGGACAGGACAGGCGGACTTCCTACTATGGTTCGACGGACAGGACAGGCGGACTTCCTACTATCGTTCGAAGGACAGGACAGGCGGACTGCTACTACCTCCCAAATGCCATCGCCTTCTCTTAGAATCAAGCTTGAACCGAGACGTTCATCACGAGTAGAATATTCTGCGCCTCTTTACAAAGATAATATTTCCTTTCTCCAACTGCATTATTTTAGTGGTACTATGTTCGGCTTTCGTTTCCTTATACTCAATTTTACATTTTGTTACCTGACAAAATTTAAGAATGATTAATAAAGTTACTAGACAAGATTAATAAAATCAGAAATGAGAATTTTTAAAAAATTCAGTTTCCTTTACAAACTTATCGGGACAATGCGGCGAATACTAATATCTTCTTTTCAGAGTTTTCTAACTCCTGCCATTTACAAATTCTCACCAATACCGTTTAGATTCTGAAAATAAACTATGCATGGACATAGCAAGGGCATTTCCAAAATTGAAAATTAAAAAAGGCCACACAAAGCAAACATTTACATTAATTTACCATGTGCTGTTAAACTGCATTCTATGTTTCAGAGTGGGATATACTCGGGGGAACATGGGTTTTTTTTTCTATTGCCACAGGCATCTGTAAAAGGGAAAAAAGTAACAAGAAAAATAACCCTTGCTTATAACAGCAAGGGTTGCTTTACCATAAACAAAACAAAAAAAAGTGAACAGCCAACATGATTCCATGTTTATATAGATACAAAAAAATCACAATACCAGATCCAGAAAAAATGCAAACAGACAAAAAATTAAGTGTTTAACAAGTAAAATGAATACCATATAGCCATGCTAAGCCCAGGACAGAACTATGGCTCACAAAGGCATTTATTTCCCAAGAGAAAAATTTATTGCAACTAACTAAGCAAAACAGTTCTAAGAAAACAAATCTTATAATACTGTATTACAATATAGGAGTAGTAACAAAATGAGAATAAACACTTGCCTGGCATGCAATGCAGTTACAAGTTTTTTTAATCAAATTTCAGTGTAAAAACTTCATGCTCTATCTTCATGTACGAACCTATACAAAACTGCACATCAAGAAACGATATATACACATGATGCTTAAGGGAAAACTACATTTTAAGAGAATTATTAAAATAACAAACCTTAATGCAAGCCAAGAGTGCTATTAAAAAAATTTGAGTTCTAAAAAAAATCCAAATTTATAACTAATTTCAAAATATACCATCCAAATCCTACATTCTAAAGTCATGAGTGAAATATTACTAAAACATATCACTGTAAAAAAGAATGCCAATAATTTATTTTAGTAAAAAAAATATACCAATATTTAGATTATCTATTCATACTTCGAACGATGCCAAATTTTCGTCAGGTCTTCAGTTCTCTTATCGCAAGTAGATATAAATGTTGAATTCATGTTACCATTAGGTGATTATTAATCTCCGAAAGAATCTGAAAATACACTAAAGCAATTCGATTGCAGGAAACTCCCGCATTTTACACAAAACAAGAAAATGTCAAATATTAAAGTAAATTATACTGACTGATTTCTTAGATCAAACGTAAAAGTAAACAAAATGAATACCGTTATCATCAATCGATTCCCATTATCAATAAATGGTTTTGAGGAGTCAAGTGTGCGTGAGTTTTCATTTCCATTTTCCCCTACAAGAGGCCAAATCGTTTTTCAAACAGGGTAAAACCTAATAAAACGAATTATGACCGGTGAAAATGGTACTATTTATAAATACAACGAATTATTTAAAAATAATAATAATCGTTTCACCATCTTTCAGTTCATGTTACCACATGACACTCCAAACAAATCTCAATTCTTCCATCATTTTTCTCGCCGGAATCTCTAATAATTCGAATTTTAAGAATCTGAAAATACACACTAAAAATCAAAACATTCGAGGGGTTTTTTTAACCCCATGTTTATGATTAAACATCACAAATGCACATCAAGTTTAAAACAAATATTACACATATCTGTATGTACAAAATATAAATACCGATTAACCGTACTAAGCTGATCTGTCCGATTCCCTTTCATTGCAGTATATAATCACTTCTAACTCGATAAACAGGACTTAGAAACAATCTGCAAAAAGTCAATGGAATAGAACATTTTACCCTCTACACAAATAATCTAAAATAAAAAATAATAATCATAAAGGACTTGATACAGCTCAAACCATTGCGTTACGAGATCGCAGATTTTTCACAGCGGCATACGGTTTCTCTGGAATTACAAACAAAGGAATGGAAGAAAGAAATGGTACCCCAAATATCTTTAGTCAAGGATATTCAGATAAGTTTCCATAAGTTCCTATTACAAGAAAATAAGCCGTCGGTTAAAACGAACTATGTGTTTATAGAAAACAGTTGCTGAGCATCTTAACATCAGACAACGACATCAAGATTTTGAACTACATTTCCTGTACTTACCCATACCTGCTACCAACTTACCAACTCCATCATAATTCTAAGCAAGGTTCTCAAAGAAGAGGCCAACCTTCTATCTCTTCAGCCGATCAGGTACAGTTCACATTTTGCCACGGCGTCCCCCAGCAACCCTATTTATAGACGAAAAAAGACTTAGCACTGTATTCTGCATCTTTCAAAAGAATATAGTTCAGAGATAGATTTCCATAATACTGCAATTTTAAGGTATCATTAAACAGTAATATTTTATTATCCTACCCTTATCACCTCATATTAAATTATTCTATGTAACTTTCATTCAATATTTTTGCATTACATAAATTCTGAATTATTTCCATTCTCAGTGCAAAATTTTACCGGCGGAAGCATATAAATTTCTGTGCGTAAAAAGGAACGCATTGCAGACGTCACGCGACTTAAGCATGCGCATTAAGAAACAAACCAAGCGGATGTACCGCTACCTGGCAAAGCGCAGTATCGATCTGTAAACAATTCAGAAAATCGTAGAATCTTCTAGATTGAATATCTCTTGTTGAATAGAAATAAATTTATAATTCATTTTGAAATTTTCATGCATTATTCTAGTCTAGATTTTTTTTTTATAATCTAATGTGTATAATATCAAATATATTACGCTGTTCAGATAAAACAAACTAACGCCTGATTAAAAATTTTAAAAAATACAGAATTTATTTTTAAAAAATTGTTTCCAACAAATTCTGAACGTTTTAAGTTACAATTCAATAATGATTAGCATAGTTAAGAGCTACCAGCACGAAGTTTTAATTTATTTTTGTATCTACCAAAATCTATATTATATACAGAGTTCGTTTGTCTGAGTGTTTGACACTAACACCATTACATATCAATTGAAAGAATCGAAAATTTGGCACAATGTTCTTTATCACCTAGATGTATTAATTGAGCAATTAAAAATTTCTACTTCAAAGACAATGAGATGGGAATTGAAATTATATGTTTTTCCAACATAATTTCTGAATAAATTAGAGAAATTTTATCATTTTAATATTCAAAAAATAATTTAATAATGCTTTAATTTCATTATCATCCTTTTTGGGGCATATTTTAATAATTTTTACAAAGTTAATTTAAACATTTTTTTGTGTGAAAATATGAAATTTATGCATTATTGTATATCATTAACACGATTCTGCTACTGTCGATACTATATTGCTTTATATTAGACTTGTCATTGTTAATTAAATACTTTATAAAGCTTCTTTTAATAGCTACTTCCTCGTGATGTTTTTAAAGTTCAAATTTTGATAATCATATAATTCACTCATGCATTTATAAAAGTTATAAGTTCATAACGTACTATATGTTTCACTAGTTATCTATAAGCTCCTTCAAAAATTTAATTATTAAATTAAAGTGATGATTAAGTTGCAATAAATATAAAAACATTTTTTACTAAACCTATTAATCTTTTATAATGTCAATACTTAAAACATGTCCATCTTATGTGTACTACAGAATAATTTTCATCATTTATTTCATATCTTTAGAATTGTTCAACAAAAATTATATTGAATAGTGATATTAATAAATCAGTCAGTTTTAAAAACTGACTTAGTTGATTGAAGTTTTATCTCTTTTTATTTAAAATATTAATGTCTGAAAAATATCTTGTTAAATATGATTTACAAAGTAGAGGATTTAGATAAAAGCAAAACTTTGATTTCTTAAGATTCATGCTACATGTAAGTAATTATTTTTTTCATTTAGATCCTCTTTATAGATATATTTCTATTATTTAAGTTTTATAAATTAGCCACTGGCCTTGAATTGAAAATATATTACTAAACCACATTTGTATTAAATAAAGCTGATTTATTAAATAATATTGTGAAAATTGAATTTTCTTTTTAGAAAAAACATATTTCATATTCATTTCATTTCATACAGATAGAAATGAAAATTACATTTTTATATGTTTAATGTGCAATAATAGTTTATATTTTAATTTGAGTTTTTGTCAATCTGATGATAACATATTGATAAAAGATAATTTTTCCCCTTTCAGCTTGACCCCATAGGTACAGTTTAAGTTTTTTGAAAAATATGATTAAATTATTTTTTTAATTCATTAAAAATAGAAATTAAATTTGCTGACTAACTAAAAAGAATGAATCGCTAAAAAGAATTTTTTTTATCTTTAATGTGATATAAAATTCAATTTTGTGCCGTTATATTTTCGAAAGTTATAGTGGGAAAACGCCGAAAATTTCACTTAATTTTTAATTAAATCAAATTCTAATTAAAAATTCAAAAAAATCGCTCGGAGGTGAACATTTCCGATCCCCAAAGCATACCTATGCTAAATTTTGTAGGTGTAGGTCCAACGGTCTGGCTTGTAGAGCGCCGACACACACACACACACACACACGCATTGAGCTTTATTTTATTGTAAGTTAAGATATATAAAAGGTCAGCAAAAAAAGTAATACGCAAGACCAATACTTAAACACTGTATTTTAAAACCTGATATTTCTTTCATTTGACCTAATTTTGTCTCATAATTCGGCATTTCAAAAAATTCCAATGAATTATTTGTTTTCGTTTTTTCTCGCCTGCGTTCTTTTTTGATTTTTGAGTTTTCAGATCACAGAATAAGATTTTATTTCACTAAAAAAAATTACTATCAGTTTTTGATGCATTATGTACCAATTCAGGAAACTAAAATTGTTATTGCAAATACTACTCAACGGTTTTGAATAGTAATTGTTTTAATTAGGATTAAGAGGTGTGAAAATCGTAAGTGGTCAAACAAAAGAATTCGAAAACTGTTTTGAAAATTCCATAAAATTTCATTTCCTGATTCTATTAATTATAAAAATAAGTGTGCGTCTACAGAGCCAACCAAATGACAGATTCAGACAGACCCAATTCCCCACATATATAACTTCTAGGGTAAATATATTCATTGCGAAGATTTTTTTTTTTAATTTTAATTAAATGGCGTTTACTGTAATATCTTCTAAAAATATTACAGCATAAAAAATAAATTTTTCACCGTTTCAACGTTTTAAAAATCGTCTTTTCAATGACGCCGGATTAATAACGGAGGAAATATTTTTAAATTTTAGAATTTAAATATTATAAACATATATATATAATATATATATATATACTCCTATTCTTTTACAGCTACATTTTCCCAGAAATTCAAACCATTTTCATTGTTTCATGAAATCATGGGACTTTTTTCCATTTCTGATAGCTACGGAAGATAGATTCTAGTGAATCCTTATTTCGCTAAGAAAAGTATAAATGTACAGTTTCATTATCGCGAAATTTTAAATAATGATGATTCGGATATTTGCGTTTATGTTTTCACTAGCGCTATGATGTTAAGGGCCTGTTCTTATCAGATAGGTAGTTCATCAATACGATAAACAGAAATTAACTAAAACAATTAAAAAACCGTGGCATCAATATCAGACATTTTGGTAGTATCTTGAATATGCGAATTATAAAAAACGTCCAAAATCATATACAATCAATACTGTATATCAAGACATCGGAAGCGACTAATAATGAATAAATTAAGTTTAAAAAATGAATGAGGTAAATTTCACTGAAAGTAAATAAAAATTCAAATATTCATATTCTTTTTAAAAAAGAATATAGAAAAAGTTGCTAAGAAATCATGCCAATATATTACACAAACTTTTCAAGCACAAATATTTTTGAAAATTAGGATCTTGTGGTGATATCTTAATAAGACAGATAATATCTACGGGAGATGAACATGCTTTTGTCCTGTGGTTATGTTATCGGCCTTCTAATCCAAAGGTCCCAGGTTCTATCCTGAGCCAACATTTCACGCCAACATCTAATTCCCACAATGGTGACCCGGACGTGATGAGCCTTCACCTTCAAGCAACTGATGTGTAACGCCATCTACCCGCAACCAAAGACGTCAGACTCACTTGACGCAGCAACACAAAATCGTCAGACTCACTTGACGCAACAATCTACGCATGTTCGCCATAACGCTGGGCGTAACTAAAAAGCTCTCTGCTCACCAAACAAACATGGGTCACGGAGCATTAGATACACAGCAACTACTCACTCAAACAACCAATTCATCACCACTCAATAACAACGCATATCGTTCGTCTAACTCACTGGTGGGTGAGTCTGTGGTGGTATCTTAATAAGACAGATAACATGTACGGGAGATGAGCATGCTTTTGTCCTGTGGTATGTTACTGGCTTACAAACCCAAAGGTCCCAGGTTCAATCCTGAGACAACATCTAATTCCCACAATCACTACTACTCTGATTCGCTCTGATACGCAGCGAAATAATTTTCCATACTATTACTCAAAAGACTACCATTTAATGAATTGCAACACTAGTCTTTAAAATCCAGTCAAAACTTTGATTACTCACGGAGAATACACAATAGTTTTTAGCGTCGATAACAAAAAACAAGAACCGATCTCATCAAATTATCTCATTAGCGTCGATTAATAACACACAACGATCTCATCTAACAACGATACTAATGTTCAGTAATTGCCAGATACATATATTAGAAGGGCTCAGCAATGTAAAGAAAGACTCTTTCTGACAGCCTGTTGCCTTAATGAGTATGGTCTTAAATCTGCGACATTACCCATTGCCAGCGATCCGGAGGTCCTTCACAAATTGTAGGTAATATGTATAGACACAAAAGGATCCCGGAAAAATACAAGAAGCGAGAAAGCCGGTCTGTCTCAAAACGCACCGAGCTGTCGGAACACGGCTTAACACTTCGTGACACTTCTAATAAGCATGCATATCTGTGAATTAATAATTTTTAAAATAGTAGTATTTAAGATTGGCGTTAGAAACCACTTGAGACAAGAGCCGTGATCAGGGGATCATAACGTTTGAATCGCCACCAGGCATCATAAGAGTCGAAGCCTAGTGACGTTTCAAACTTGCAAGGAGAAAATGACTAGTCAAATTTTCGTCAATTTCTTCAATTAAGTATATATACTATCATATTCTCCATTCCTTGAATAACAAGTAAACCTGAAATTACGTAAATCAGGTTCCTTAAGTATAGATATTTTATATTTAACTCTAGCCCAAATTAAACACCGAAATTAAATCTTTCATATTCATTCTTCATCTGTAGCTGACTTATAATACAGATCTCTCTCTCTCTCTCTCTCTCTCTCTCTCTCTCTCTCTCTCTCTCTGTGAGAGAGAGAGAGAGAGCGTGTGCGTGTTGGCGAGGCCAGACCGTTGGACATACAGCTACCAAATTTGGTAGATATATACCTAAAAGGTCGGGAATATGCTCCTCGGAGCCCTTTTTTTCGAATTTTAGTTAGAATTTCAATTAATTAGAAATTAAGCGGAATTTCGAAGTTTTTTCTCAATAACTTCCGAAAATAATATCGCACAAACATGATTTTGTTGACGTTGAACATGACGTTGGACCTTCAGCTACCAAATTTGGTAGATATATACCTAGGAGGTCGGGAATATGCTCCTCGGAGCCCTTTTTTTCGAATTTTAGTTAGAATTTCAATTAATTAGAAATTAAGCG
>JAPMOQ010014599.1:11505-25765 GCA_026543055.1 Argiope trifasciata
GAATTTCAATTAATTAGAAATTAAGCGGAATTTCGAAGTTTTTTCTCTATAACTTCCGAAAATAATATCGCACAAACATGATTTTCTCATCAATTTAAAGGTTAAAAAATTAGCTTTCTAATGGTATCAGTGTTTTAACATATAACTTAAGCATCTATTTTTAACGAATTTTTAAAGAAATATTTTAACCATATTTTTCAACAATATATTTCGGACAAAACAATAAAATTTAATCTGCGTGAGCACGTCAAGGGGGAAAAGATTAAGTTTCGTCAGCGTGTTGCCATCATATTGACGGAAGCTCAAATTTAAAAAAAAATCAACAATTATTGCAAATTAAATCTAGAAAAATGTAACTTTCAGCCCCTGACTGGATAGAATAAATATAAAATGCGATAGTTTCTATGCGAAGCAAAGGTTTCTATAATCGGTTGCAATATCTAAATCATTAATTCAATAACTCTTCTTTATTCACGGTAAACCTGATTGAATTTATACAGGATATGCATTTAAATTCCGACCCAATGGCCAATTTGTAAAATATTAGTAATAGGTATATATATTCTTTGGTACTATTAGCTAGGTCTAAATGAAGTAAATTATATTTTATGTAGCTTGATTAAACAAAGCATTGATGAATAATGAGTTATAGATTTCTTCATACTTTGCCCTGTAAGCCATATTTTACAAAATATTTGTATTAATATTTTAAATAAGAGTTGCTACATCAATTAATCTTCTAAATAAGTCATTAAAACTGACTGATTTATAAAATTAACAAGCTATTATTATGAAAACGTGTTCTTTTAAATCTTTCCATCCAACATCTCAAAGAAGATACTAATTTCAGGCCAATCAATGCCCGGATTTCCTCCAAGGCTGATAATCAAATGAATATGTGTTGCTTACATGAATGAATGCGCACGTATGTGTTAAGGCACTGCACACCAGGCCATATGATCCAGAGCTACTGCTCTTGGTATTTACAAATTTACTTTGGCGGACAAAAAAGTATATCTTCACAGATAGTTTTTTTTTTTTTTTTTTTGAAATTTTAATTATTTAAAAATTAAGCTAATATTTGGAATTTTTCTGCGATAATTTCCGAAAATATTACAACACAAAACTGTTTTTCAAATCCTCTTAAAAATTACTTTATTTTTTCATTAATAATGTTTTTTTCTTATAAATTTTCTATTTTTAATGATTTTTTTAAAAAAATACTGTAACTATATTCTCCAACAATTCATTTCTCACAAAATGAAAGTAGAATTTAACCTGCAAGAGCACATTAAGAGTGTACCAGTGCTTTTGACGTCACTTTGATAAAAACTCAAATGAAATGATTAAATTAACTCTTTATTGCAAATTTAACCAAGGAAATTGTGATGCTCAGCACGAGTTGAAATGGTGTACTGTTATGGAATAAATATAAGATGTGATATTTTCCACAATATTCCTTAGCAGCTGACTGCAAATCAGAGATATATAGTACAATGAACAAATAATCGTAATAACACGAGTTACGAGACTACTGAAGTTTGAAGTTTAAATATATTTGACTGATAAGTTATTAAGAGAGCAAGGTATGCAAGTTTTTAATTGAAAATTTTAGAACATATTATTCATGGCGAACCAGCTGGTCGCCAAAGGCGACTGGTATTCTATACAAATAAGAGCATTATTTATACATCAGGATGATTAAGGAAAAAAAATTCCCTGACTAAATATGCAATATTTTATTAAGGCCTTATCACACGGCAAAGTATGTTCGGCACTTTCCGTCAGCAAACGACAAGGAAAGTGACGTCACTTGTGTGACGTCACTTCAAAGTTTCACATGATTGGTTGAATTTCATTTGCGGACAGTATTTCCGATAACATTTTGGAACTGGTTCGATAAAGTTGTCGTTATGAAACTTGCTTGACCGGTTTTTGAGGGTAGAAACGGAAAAGAGCTGGAGAAATTTCACCGTGTGATAAGGCCTTTAGTTTATGATTAATTATATCAGTAATCTGGCTCTCTTCCAACTCTAAACTAATGGTTTGAATAATATACATAAAGAATGATTTAACGAATTATTTAGCATCGAAAAAATTCATGAAATATAATTTTCTCAAAATGGAATTAGAATGTTAATAAAAAAATGTTTATCACATTATCTAAAACAGTATGTCGAAAAATAAATAAGGACGGACATATACTTACATTACAGTAAAAAAAAGTATATTAAAACAATATATTCGAACAAAAAATATGGGAAATTTTGTCAAAATATGTTGCTTCTAAAATTGCATAAGAATTCTAAGAAACACTGCAAAAATTACTCTTTTCAAACCAATTTATGCTAACTATAATGATCTTTATTATTTTAGCTCAAAATTTTTAAACAGTTTAATAATTAGAGCTTCTTGCATTAAAACCAACAACAAATGCTGGATAAATATGTAACATTAAATGTATTTTTGTAAAGATTTAAACAAAAGGAGCTGTCAAAATATTATTTCGATTTTTTTTTCATAAATCATAAATGAACCTATGCTACTATAAACGAATGCAAAAACACTTATATTCATATATAGCTACAAATAATGCTATATTTAAGATATTAACTTACCAATAATAATTCCAGCGGCTAATATCAATTGCTTCCATAAATAATTTATACTGCAAAAAATTAAAAACAATTATTAATTTAAAATTTAAATGTCAATTATTAAAATACCAACAAAGACATGGTTTTAAACAACTAGCATTGCTTTAAATGAATTAAAAATTTAGAAAAACTTCTTATGCAAAATTTTTTGATTCCTGCAATCTCTAAATTCTTTTTGAACTGCCTTAGAATTTGTTCCTTTTAATTTTTAAAACTAATGTTCTTTCTCTTTCCCCCCCCCCTCCTTTTTAGCTTGATTCCTTTATACTCTTCATATTTTACTTGAGAATTCTTCATATGTTTTTGACACTTAATTATTTATTCCACTATTAGCTTGAATGCTATCAAAATATTCTAACAATGAATGTTTATTCTATCATATTCTTCCATATAATAATTTTACAAATCAAATATTCTTTATATAACTATTGACACAGGAAAGTATATTTAACACTAATACAGCATCATGAATCATCCGATGGCCTGTTGTCTTCAAAGATATGGTCGTAAACTTGCCATCTGACACATTTCAGAACCACCTCCCTGCTAGCAATGTCATACTGAAACTTTCCTCAAGTTATCCGTAAATTGAACAGACATCAAAGAGCCCCTGAAAACCAGAAGAGTAGAGAAATAGGGGCACAGGCCGTCGGAACGGGGCTTAATAGTATTGGAAGAGCAGATCAAACCAGAATTATTAAAATCCCATTGCTCTTTCAAAAGTGAAAACCGATCTTTCCAAAAATTCCAGTAAAATTATTTTTAGTCACATCCATCAACATGTTGTTCAGCTTATCATGTGGGAATTTTAAAAGTCACATATCCTTGAAAAAAAACTGTTTCAGGTTGCTATCGTTAAAATAGTTTCACAACATTAGGTTTAAGATTACAGAAATGGTAAAGGGAAATCGCCGAACCCACGCAATCTTAGCATGAAATACTCTCATCGTCAGTTTTCTCTAATTTTTGTATAATTTAACATATTTCTCTAATTTTTTCAGACCGATAAGATTCCCGATTACTAAGTAATATCTCCACCCTATATATCTTAACAGTTGTTCACGAGAATGTAGCTTAACGCCAAACTTAGCATTCTTAAAATCACGGTAACTCCATTTACCCGTCCTTTTGGTCGAGTCCTTCAGGGGTTCATTAGAATGTTGAACCGCACTGGCCCTAGCCACCTGCAGAAGCTGTAAACAAGTTTCAGCTGTAAGGCTTAACAAAGCCCACCGCAATCAGCCATATATTTTATGAACTACTCACCGCATAAAGGAGTGTGTATATATCTGTAAATAAAGAAGTTAAGAGTGCCATATACAGAGGACAAAACCTGATGTCGACGAAAGCGCCACCTATCAATGGGGGAAATGAGGCGTTTACCAAACTAACGAAGGAAGGTTTGATTGACAAGCCGAATAACACCTAACAAGAAAAGAATTCCTAGTCACCAGAAGATATTGCTGTGTAGGAGTGTGGCATTCAGAAGGTCAACCGACCCACCAAACTGCCCCCAATAAAACTTCCCCTTATTCTTGGAAGAGGTCTTCTGAAAACCGACACTGTCTTTGTACATCACGAGAGGGGTTTTTGAACCACCCAAACTCGTTTAGAAAATATACCCTTTGGGTTGCAGAGAAAAATCTTTCTGAGGGCCGCGTGAATAGGACTTTAGAACATGGAACACATCACTAATTAATTATTGAAGTACTTCGATTTTGAGACATTTAATTGCTCTTCATAATTATGTTAATTAAGATTAGAGAATCCGGTAATTTAGAAGGAGTAATTGAATAATTTAATATTTATAGTATTTCGTTTAGCAAGACTTCATTTTTAGCAAGAAATGTGATTGCTAATTTTTTAATCCAAGGGAATTGGGGAAGATCTATGGGCCTATGTAAATGTAAGACCTCAAACTCATCCCTAAACAATGGGCTCAATCCTTTCTCTCAATAGATTTAGTACTAACAGCGAATTTAAAGAAAAGATCCCTAATTTTCAAAATTTTATATTTTAAAATTATTTATTTAAAAATATTAAATAGGCTTGAATGAAAAAGGAAGCGAATGAAAGTGAATTTTCCAACCCATGCTACGTATTTGATACTAACCACCTTTGGCGACCAGCTGGTTCACCATGAGTAATGCGTTCTAAAATTTTCAATTAAATCACATATTCATTAGCTTTGAAGTAATTCTGGGCATTGATTGGACTGAAATTAATATTTGCTTTAAGATGATGGACGGAAAGTTCTAAAAGAACACATTTTCCTAATAACATTCTTTAATTTTATAAATCAGTCAGTTTTAACTAACGGTTATGCTTCCAAAATATTAAAAATGTTTTTTTCGGTGATGTTGCCAAAATATTAAATATGTTTTTTTAGAAAAAGTGAAAAAATTATTGAATTAATGATACAGATATTGCAAACGATTATAGAAATATGCCATTAAATTGGAATTTCAATGCATATCCTGTCTACATTCAACCAGGTTTACAGTAAATAAAGAAGATTTGTTGAATTAATTATTTAGATATTGCAAACGATCATAGAAACCTTTTCTTTGGATTTATTTTTTTAGAAAATGTCACAGCTTATATCTCTTATTTTGTCCAGTCACGTGCTAAAAGTTGCATTTCTTTAAATTTATTTTGCGATGATCGTTTATTTTTTAATTGAACTTCTGTCATTATTTTCTTTCATTTTATCCAGTCACATACTAAAAAAAAAAAAAAAAAAAAAAAAAAAACATAGTTAAAACATTTCTTTAAAAATTCGTTAAAAATAAAAGTTTAAGTTATAACATTAAAACACTGATACCATTAGGAAGCTACTTTTTTAATCTTTAAATTGATGTAAAAATCATGTTTGAGCACTAATATTTTCGGAAGTGATAGCGGAAAAACCTCGAAATTTCGTTTAAATTTTAATTAATTCTAATTCTAATTAAAAATTCGAAAAAGAGCTCCGAGGTGCACATTCCCGACCTCCAAGGTATACATGTACCAAATTTGGTAGCTGTAGGTCCAACGGTCTGGCCTGTGGAGCGCCAACACACACAAGCACACATTGAGCTTTATTATAAGTATAGATATAGATAGATGACCTGGTATTTCTGTGCAGCTAGGATACTGATTTCTCCCTAATTTTCGCAAAAAAGAGAATGCCCTAAATTTTAATTAAATGAGTCATTTGAAACACATTGAAAAGGAAAAATAACTATTTTGAAAATAATGTTAGAAAAAGTAAGTAATAGCATTTATCCTATGTGGAATACAACCAACTTAATATGATAATAAGCATAAATTGGAAGAAAAAATAATTAATGAAATTGCATATATTAGATTAAATGTCTCCTGGTTTTGGAATGTTTAAAAATGAAAATTCATCTTGGCTTTGTAATAATATATATAATCCGGTCACGTATATTTAACAAAGAAAAGAATAAAGAAACAGCAAACTTTTCTTTCTCTGATATCCGGAATAAGTCAAAACTTATCCGCATTTCTGAAGACTCAGTTTTTTTTAAATTTGTAAGTAACTAAAATTTAAAAAGAAAATTGTTTAATGAGATTCAATTAAATAACTTGGTAGGAATGTTGCTTCGCTCAAAATAGAAATTATGATTATCCATATATAATCCTGAATTGGAAGAAAAATAGTAAAATATATTGTTACATGAATGCCAATGCACATTAAAAAACCTTATATCTCTGTCATATAAGAAAAAGTTTTTATGAAAGAAGTGATCAACTTATTTTTAGTTAATTTTTATAATCCAGATTTATGGTTGCTAAAATCAGCTTGCTTTGGATCACTTACTCACAAGAGTATATTTAACTTCAAATTCTATAGATATGCAACATTTACTACTAGGTTAAAAAAAGGCTTATACTGTTCCACATTCTGTCCTAGGCATCTTTCTAATTTTCAATAATCTCACAAAAATGGGAACGTGGAAAAACGAAAGTATTTAAAGTTTAATTAATACAAAAACTTTCTCATTCAGCATTGTTTATGCGCATTACAGATAATATTCTCATCTAATATAATTAATTTCACTAACATTGATTCGTATACATCCAATAATTTATTACATTAAAAAGGCACAGGATTTAAAAATGGATACACTTTATAAAAATTTCACTGTTGCATATTTACGAAACCTGAATTGTAATTATAAGTTTAAAAAAGGATATTAAAATTATATTTTTATATCGAAGCCTACGCATTATGTAAAAATAAACCGTTTTTTCATAATTTCACCATAAAAAAGTTTAAAAGAAATATTGGTCGCAACAATGAAAGAGAATTGCGATTTCATTTCAGCAATTAAATATATATTAATGAAAAATACGTTTACAATATTTTTTTAATATAGATTAAAAATATGAAAAAAAATTTGCAGCAAAAAAGTGACATTATTAATTGGGTTATTCTTTGAATTTAAAAATGTCGAAAAAACTTTTTGTGCTGTAAAATTTTAGGAAATTATCACGTAAAACGCCAAAATTTCACATCATTTTTAATTAATCAAAATTATCATTTTTCAGTCACTTGGTAGCTGCTCGCAATTCTTGGTTTTTACTT
Source organism: Argiope trifasciata (assembly GCA_026543055.1). NCBI lineage: Eukaryota > Metazoa > Arthropoda > Arachnida > Araneae > Araneidae > Argiope > Argiope trifasciata. The sequence goes on from JAPMOQ010014599.1 coordinate 18,757, forward strand.
GTTCTGTTAAACAATTATTTTCTCAAAGCCCAAATATAACCAATGTAAACACACGAATAGATCGAAAGATCAAAAGTAAAATATATGGGTACAGAAATGCTAATATACATTTTTTTTTAAAATATATTGCTTTGTTGTCATTTTGCTGTTGAAATTTTAATTTAATAATAAGGATGCAAGAAAATTTCTCTAAAAGCGTTATTTAAGATTTCTAAAATAGCTCTCAAATCACTAATGTAATTAGCAGATTTTGCACGGAATTGCCCGTAACTTGATAAATATTAGCAAAATCAGAATTATAAAATAAAGCTATTAAATTGTGTTGATCCTTAAAAAGTCAAAAAATAATCATTTTAGACGGGTTTAAAAATTTTTTTTAGAACGAAATTGCTTAGGGAACTAATGTAATTTAGATACAGATGAGTATAGATCACCGCGATTTTGAAGAAAACGTATTCAGAAATGTGAGAATATTCAAATATTAGTAAATAAAAGAGGATATAGATCTTCTTATATCTTACCTCCCTTTAAATTAATTTAATTCCAGTAATTATTTTTCCGATAAAAGCAATATAATTTTTCCATTAAGAATAAAATTTATTATGCTTTATTGCAAAATATATAAATAAGATGAGCGTTAAGTACAAGATCAAATGTATGAAGCATTGATAAAAATCGTAGACAAAGTAGCAACGAATTATAAAAAAGAAAACAAATTATAGTTATAAAAGTGTGCGGAGAACAAAAAATTTTGGAAACACTCTTATTTATTTGAAAGTGTTTTATTTAAAGGTTTTTTGTCCTTTTTTTTTTCTTTTGCGCCTCTATAATAGTTGATGGATCCCGAATTTTCATCGATCGTGGATATCTTGAATCAACAAGTTCTGGCAATAAACAGTCAAAATAAAAGAAGCTCAATTTTTTCTCCATTTTTTGTTGCCAAAATATAGCATCACGAGTTATTTTTTCTGTTTTTTGCCCCTTCTCCTTCCACATTTAAAATATACAAAAGCACCTTTGCGTTATATGCAGTTGACCCTGCACTTGAAAATAATACTTGTGGTTCTTATTCACAGTTGTTTTCCCATCTTTGTTTAATTTCCAAAATGGATTTTTTTTTTCTTTTATTGCCTCATCTGGAGAAATATTTCTATAGGATGTTGGGTATTTTACTTCAACAATCTCATCATTACCAATCAGCCCATCCCCTGCGCAGATGACCACAGCTGTAATGGTAAACAAAAAAAAAAAAAAAAGACAGAAAGAAAATGTTGAGGGGAAGACGTAGTGAAAACCAGATAAGAAAAGTCATAAACAATCAGAGGGTAAAGGGAGGGGTTATAGTGTATTCTTCCGCGAATGGGTGGAGTTAAAGGCGCATTAGGGGGAAAGTGTAATCTATTTTTCCAATTTAGGTCTAAAATACTGTTTTTAAACATTAAAAAAAAAAATTTTTTTTAATTTGCATCGGAAAGAAGATACCCAAAAGAATGCATCATAGGAGCTACTTTTATTTTATTTATGATAGATTTTTTAATAAAAATGTTTAAATGGTGCAGTCGAAAGTATGTCATATTTTAATAAATATTTAAAAAATACTATGATAAGTCCGGGAAAAAATTACTTCCATAAAAACATGTGTTTTTATTTCTTCTATCAATTGCAGTTGATTTCATAAAACAGAAACCTTAATATCTAACGGAAAAAGAGCTTAGCATTTTCTCCATAGGATAACATTACGCTTGAAAATTGTAGGTGGCGTGTATACGGCACCCTTAAGCAAAAAAAAGAGCAGTCCACTGCTCACTTCAAATCACCATATTATGGTCCGTCGAACCGGAGGAATATTAGTAAATTAAAAAGAATCATGGCTGATGCTCTAAGAGCAAAAATCATTATTCTTAACAGAAGGAGAGGCAACATAAAATTCTTCTTGACAAAGTTAAACTCTATTATCCAAACTGATGATGCAAAGGACTCTATAGTATATCAAACAAAACTGGGTAATCTTCTTAGGATTTAAGAGAACATAGCACAAATAAAAGAGGAGTATTTCATCTCAGCCGAGGATTCTGAATAACAAGAATTGGAAGATTCGGTAGAAGAGCAGTGTGAAAGATTAGAAGAAAGCCTTAAGAAAATATTAATATCTAATAATGCTGTATCCTCTAATGATGTATCTGCCTCAAACTGCGATTCTTGTTTAAATTAAGCATCTTGCAAAACAGAGAGCATTAGTTTCAGACTGCCTGAAATTCCTCTGCACCAAGTTTTCTAGTGATTACCATGACTGGCAGAATTTTAAAATTCAATTCGAAAATATCATTCGAAATTGAATATTAAAATTCAATTCGAAAATAGCATCGGAAATGGTTTACGCAACCTTCACATGGATGATGGAATTACAAGCGCCCCAGATATCCAAATTGCTCAAATTCTACAACAATAGTTGATAAATATGTTCGTAAAAGCAGGAATGTCCTTTCCTATATGGACTTCAAACTCACAGGAACTTCTAAATACTTTTCCAACTTCTAATTCTGAAAACACTTTTCCTATTGATGAGCAAGTATCAAAGGCTCTGGGCAAGCATTGGAAGCCTTTCAATGATTTCATATTTATAGTCAAATATGTATTATATTTTTCATACTTATATGTCTAGTAATTTGAATTAAGCTATTCTGTAGTATTTAGTGTCTTCATTGTATGCGTATTTGAACTATTTGAGCATATTTTTTCATATTGAATTTTGCATTTTTTAAATTTAAATTTCAGCTAAGATTAACTGTATTTCTATATGTACTGTGTGCAACGTCTCTGTACTTCTGAGACATTGCGCGGCGGGGTGATATGTTCACGCGAATGTAGCTTAACGCCAAAACTGGCTTTCTTAAAATCACGGCAACTCCATTTACCCTCCCTTCCGGTCGAGTCTTCCAGGAATTCATTAGAATGTTGACCATCATTGGCCCCAGCCACCTGCAGAAGCTGTAAATAAGTTTCAGTTGTAAAGCTTAACAAAGCCCACCACAATCAGCCATGTATTTTATGAGATACTCAAAGCATAAAGGAGTGTATATATATTTGTAAATAAAGAAGTTAAGCAAAAAAAGTACAGTCCATTGCTCACTTCGAACCACCAACAGCCTCATAAAAACATAAAATTCTAGCATTTTTGAAGTATATTTATTCAAAAGTATTGAGAATATTAGAGCATCTGTGAAATATTTAAAAGGGAGAAAAGAATTATCTTAAATACTTACAAATGAACAACACAATTTTGTGACCATTCCCAGATATCCAATGGAACATTTCACATTTCAATAAAAGAAGGATTAGAGCTGTAATAAATAAATACAATATTTAACAAATAAATACTATATTTAAAAAATAAACCTCAGACGGGCAAAACTAAAATCTTGTAAAAGGAAAATATAATAATTCAGCTCCATCGGAGTAGTAGGTTGTAATGCCTTGATCCTAACCGACCACATAAGTCAGCGTAACAAACAATTTCTTTATTTACAATGTTATATATAAATACACAAAAATAACATTTTCATCTAGGTTAATATTATTTACAAAATTTACATAACAGTTGAAAGTTAATCATGAAATATTTCCTCTATCATTTCAGATAATAAACACCAAAAAATATGCTAAGAGGCTGTTAGCTCAAAAGGCTACACTAGAACACTAAGTTTCTCACAAAATTAGAGCACCTACGAGCACCCAAGTCACCGACATTTCCGGAAAACGGCTCTCAATGCTCTCCATTCTCTCCAAAAAATATTGCATTTCATTTCCGTCAGATCTCCGTCCCTGAGTTTATCATTAATGAACCTGAGTTCAATATCATTCGATAGCTATTGTTCTCCTTCAAAGGTCTCCAGTCGATCTTAGTAGATTCCCTTCCCGAACACGTTAATTATATTCAATTCACAGCTAACGAGGCTAATACCCACCTGCCTTCGACACTTAATGACAACGATTGCTTGTGAAAGAAGTGAGAAATCCCTTCATAATACAAAAAAAGCTAACACCAGGATTTTTTGATGTCCTTCTCCCTTTAAAGATATGATGGATCTCTTTGAAACAATAAAACGAACATATGTTGACCTTTATCTGGATACAACTAATGATCAGACTATGAGCCCGGTGGCACTCAACGATGTATGGAATAGTAGGTGACGTTACATCTGGCCGGAATGCCAATTATAATGATAAAGATGGAAAAGGGAAATGTTACAAGGTGCTATTAACATTAATATTTTTTAACATATTACATCAAATTTGTCATCATAATAAATATAAATAATATTATATTTAATCTATATTAATAAGAATGAATTTGTCCTCATGTCTCTTTTGCCTTCCTAAACTGTTCGCCCGACTTCGATAAAACTCGGTCAGCTTATTGTTCACACCTACGGGATAGGGATACATACTTACAGGGATAGCGCATTTAAAATTTAAAAACAACAATCGAATCACAACTACATATATTTACAAATGATTAATCTCCAAATAACTCGCCAAAGAGACAATAGATTCTGTAGAAATGCTAAATTCTAGTGAAAGGCTGATATTTTGTAGCTATAGTACGCAAATATCATGCAAGTCATTCTCAAAGGTAACGGCTTTATTAGATAATCAGCCAGAAAGTTTTGGGAAGACCAACCCTGGGGTTTTAAAATTTTAATTAAATTTTACCGTTTTTTGAAGTAACTATCAAAAATATTGTAGTACAATAATTTTGCATCATCTTAATTTTCAAAAATTGTCTTTTCAATTGCATTAACGATTTTATGATAAAAATATATTATTTCTAATTAAAAGTAGAATTCATAAAATTTAAAAATTAAAAAAAAAAGTATTCATCATAAAGTTGATGTATTGAAGAAAAAAACGCGTTTTCGTTTTAGTTATGCATAGGATAAAAAGTATAGACAAATCCTAGAAATGTATTATTTAGCAGCTAAAAATATAAGAAATTCCATTTTTAAACTGTACATATTTGAATTTATTTAGAATCTCAATTTTCTTATTAAAATATCAAAACGTATGACCTACCATATATTTGAATTTTTGGTTTTCAGGGGTTTTCCACTCTAAGTAGAAATGGAAAAAATGAAATTTTCAATAATTTATAATTAATATTTGGCAGGACCTCATGTTAGAAGTAATCTACCTAAGCATATTTTTCAAATTCATTTATTTTTGGCTTAATTAAATGTTAGGGTAAGTTTTACTCCGGCTGTAATAATTGAAAGTTATTGAGGTTAATATGCTCGATACTCTAATTATAACAATTATAGAAATTAGGTACTTTAAAATTAACAGTTATTAATGTTTACAGTTTTCAGTGTCTACTAAGATTACCTAATTTTTAACAATGTTTTAATCAGGAATGAAATTAAAGGAATATTTTTGAATATTTAAAACAAATTACAGTTTCATATGATATAATATCCCGACAGACCAAGTAGTAATGAAGGAAAAGTTATATTTTCGTTATCATAGCATTTAATTATTGTAAAATTATGAAGTGAATTCCAGCGTTGATGAAAACACATTGGGAAAAAATCTAAGTACAAGAGTGTTCCAAAAGAAAATCTAATTATTTTATAAATATAATGATTTATTAAGAAAGGATTAATATTTTTACATATTACGGCAATTACACTCAAGTAACAAAAGTCATGGGATGACTGTTAATATCGTGTCGGTCCTCCTTTTGCCCGGCGAAGTGAAACAACTCGACGTGTCATGGAGTCCACTAGTCGTTGGAAGTCCTCTACAGGAATATTGAGCCATGTTGTCTGTATAAACGTCCATAATTGTGAAAGTGTGGATGATGCAGGAGTTTGGGCACGAACGGACCTTTCGATGATGTCCCATAAATGCTCGATGGGATTCATATCGGGCGATCTAGGTGGCCAGATCATGCTCTGGAATTGTCCGGAATGTTCTTCAAACCAATCGCGAACAGTTCTGGCCCGGTGACATGGCGCATTGTCATCCATAAAAATCCCATCGTTGTGTGGGTACGTGAAGTCCATGAATGGCTGCAAGTGATCTGCAAGCAGCTGAACATAACCATTTCCAGTCAATGATCGGTTCAGTTGCACCAGAGGACCGAGTCCATGCCATGTAAAAAACAGCCCACACCATTATGCAGCCACCACCAGCTTGAACAGTGCCTCTCTAACAGTTTGGGTCCATGGCTTCGTGGGGTCTGCGCCACACTCGAACTCTACCATCAGCTCGTAACAACTGAAATCATGACTCATCTGACCACGCCAGGGTTTTCCACTGGTCTAGGGACCAGTCGATATGCTCACGATCCCAGGAGAGTCGCTGCAGGCGATGTCGTGCTGTCAGTAAAGGCACTCGAGTCGGTCTTCTGCTGTCATAGCCCAAGGAAGACAAATTTCGCCGCACAGTCCTATCGGACACGTCCCTCGTACGTCCCACATTGATTCCTGCAGATATTTGACGAAGTGTTGCGTGTCTATTAACATTGACCATTCTACACCGACGTCGGCGGTCTCGGTCGTTAAGTGCAGGTGGTCGCCCACTGCGCTGTCATGATGGGATGTGATGCCTGAAATTTCATACTCTCGGCACACTCTTGATACTGTGGATCTCGGAATGTTGAATTCACTAACGATATCCGCAATGGAATGACCCATGCGTCTAGCTCCAACTAACATTCCACGTTCAAAGTCTGTTAATTCTCGTCGTGCCGCCATAAATCACGAAAAACCTGTTCACATGAATAACTTGAACACAAATGAAAGCTCTGGAAAACGAACTGCGCATTTATACTTTTTCGCTGCGATACTACTGCCATCTGTATATTTGCATATTGCTATCCCATGACTTTTGTCACTTCAGTGTAAAGAGTTGAAGTTTATATTTCGTAATTAACATATTTCTGTATTACTGTATCATATTTATAATATTTGAATGTTTACAGGATAACATTTCAATTTATAAGAAATCA
>JAPMOQ010014599.1:25865-85065 GCA_026543055.1 Argiope trifasciata
ATCACGAAAAACCTGTTCACATGAATAACTTGAACACAAATGAAAGCTCTGGAAAACGAAGTGCGCATTTATACTTTTTCGCTGCGATACTACTGCCATCTGTATATTTGCATATTGCTATCCCATGACTTTTGTCACTTCAGTGTAAAGAGTTGAAGTTTATATTTCGTAATTAACATATTTCTGTATTACTGTATCATATTTATAATATTTGAATGTTTACAGGATAACATTTCAATTTATAAGAAATCACCCACCCCCTCTTAAAAAAACGATTTCATTTAAAAAGAACTGGTACTAGAGTCACCAAGTTTTTTTTTATTGTATCCTAGACCTTCGTCTTTTTCTTGGTCAATTTTTCATTATTTACATGAACTTTTATTTAGCATGTGATTTAAACTGTACTTTAGTTGTTGTTAGATTGAAAGGTCAATAAGTTATTCGTTTTAATTGTTAAAAATTCCAAACATTCAGAATAAGCATAGCTTGTCTCATATTTAGACATATAAAAAGTTATTTTATTTCCCGTTATAGATAATACAATCCAAAATTATTAAAACTGTTGGAGAATTATTCAATTTCAATTACGATCTTTATTATAAATACATTTTATGCAAAATTTTGAACTATCCTAATACGGGGATTTTTAAACATATGAATCTTGTTTAAATTAATAATTCATATTCGAAATCAGGTAAAAAAAAAAATTTTTAATTGCAGTCACGCCGTACACCATCCACATCAAGAGATAAAATTCCAAAGATGATTCTAGCGTTCTTAGTTTTATTCGTAAGGAAAACAAGTGATTACTTCAGGAGAAAGAGCCTTTTACCATCAATATCTCGTACCAATAAATACCGAGAAATTCGCTTTCTCAACAATTCCACTAGACACTCGTTTTCCCGCCAAAGGTGATAAAACTCTAGTAAAGCCGCGTTTCAAGGACAACTGGCCTTTACGGATACAGTCGTAAATCTTTCAACTGATCCATTGTTCAACCAATCCCGCCTGTGATTTTGAATGCAGGTGCAACTGAACGTTTCACGACCCTTTTACCGATGGCATCTTTAAACCAAGTATCATATAGAGTCAAAAGAAGTGTATTTATTAGTTATAGATAATTATTTTGTATCTTTTTACTTCTAGTTAGCTTGGTTGCAAGGTTTTTCTTATCTTGTATTCCAATGCAATTTTTTCTTATTTTAGGCTTTCAATTCCCTCCTTTCCAACAGTGCAAAAATATTCAGAAGGAATTGACAAGCATTATGAGGAAAAAATAATCGAAAAATACACACTTTTTTCACACATCAATTCAGTCGATACGGAATTTCAACATGTTAAATTACAAATGATAAAACTGCAATAAACAAAATAATGTACAAAATGTTATTAGTTAATAAAACAAAATTCAAATTGAATAATCGCAAGTAAAATTAAATTAAATATGAGAGGTCACATGCAGGGCCGACCTTCTTTATGAAGGGGCCAGGGTGCAAATAACCATTTGGAACTCTAAATTTTTTGAAAAATAAATTTTTTAAAAAAATTACAAATATGAACACATATTAGTATTGCATTTTTGTTTGACATTTCATTTTGTTTTTCATATGAATTACTTCACGACAATTTCAATTATTTGCTACGTACTGAAATTACTTTTTCAATGTAAGAAAGTATCCTTTTTCAACGTAAGCAATTTTCGTAGCATAGTAAGTGGATTTAAGAGTTATGCACATATGGTTCACTGAAAACAATTCTTTATTAATTTTAATTTGTTTAAAGAGAGCTCAACTTCAACTCAAGTTTTAACACAGTTAATGCATTTAGAAATAACCATTATATTTATTTAAATTAGCAATATAAGAGAAAACGAAACTAATTACGGAAACTGAACCAAAAACTATTCGAACAAGACTAAAATTTAAACTCAAAATTTAAAAGGCAGTCATGGAATTTAGTGTGCGCGAATGTAGCAACCACCAAAACACTAATGAAACATATAAATTAGCAATATAAGAGAAAACGAAACTAATTATGGAAACTGAACCAAAAACTATTTCGGATTCGAACAAGACAAAATATAAATATTAGAATGATTGAAACAATTAATAAAGAATCCGGTCTGAGGACTTTCTCAAGGGTCACCCTCAGACAGGGATTCAAACCAGGGATTTTTTCTGTGAAGAGTCTGACTTTCGTCAAGAAATTGATTCAAGAAATTGAGAAATTGACTGACTAATAGTTTTTGGTTCAGTTTCCGTAATTAGTTTCGTTTTCTCTTATATTGCTAATTTATGTGATTCATCTGTATTTTGGTGGTAGCTGCATTCGCGCACACTAAATACTATGATTGCCTTTTAAATTTTAGGTTTAAATTTTAGTCTTGTTCGAATCCGAAATAGTTTTTGTTTGAGTTTCCGTAATTAGTTTCGTTTTCTTTTATATTGCTAATTTACATTATATTTATTTATTGTACATTACGCAATGTGTTGAGCCTTAATTACATTCCTTTCATTCAAAATCAATTCCCGTTGCTAAACAATTTATTAGAATAAGTTTCCATCTACATCTTATATTATAAAACGTATACAAAGTTTTGGAATATTTTTCTAAGTCTTGTTTCTCTAAAGTTTGTGTATCAGTGTTTAATTTTAAATCTAACTTTCTTCTATCTGTATACTAAAGTATGTTACAGAGTTTTAAAAAATAACATTTAAATTCCTCAATCGCGTCTTCTATATCATGCTATTCCTCATTCGCACCTTCTGCTGCATCGGAAAATGTTCTGAAATATTCAAATCACGTGCTATCTTTAACTCCATATTAACTCTAAGAGGTTTTTCGGTCGGAATGTTTAGTGAATAGAAGATTAAATAAGAACCAACAAAACATTAAACAACAAAGTTTCCAAGTAATAAAAAAGGGGGGGGGACTTGTTCAAAAATATGAATTTTTTTTTAAATGCTGGTCCTGAAACATTATGAATAATATCTAGGCAGTTATGAAAACACAAAGAGAACGCAATACTTAACAGAGATTTGAGCTGATAGAAATAATCGGTAAAACTGTAGAATAGGGTGCCCCTTGCTGCGCCAAGGATGCCAAGTCGCCAATAAAGATGGCGGACAAAATAAACAAACACTTCTATGGGTCAGTTATTGTTACCACTTCATACATTAAAATTATGATCTTAACTGATAAAAATTAGAATTTCGATTTTAATTTGAGATTTATTTAATGTTACTTAAATTTTTTTTTTTAAATTCTTTGGGATCACTATCGCTTCTTATCTTAATTTTGTAGAAGTTTTTCAAACCGGCTGCGCCGGTCTGTTGTGTACAGAGCAAATTTTAGAACACGCGATGCCTGTCGGCCTCTGGAGAAGGCGCTGGGCAGAATTTTTTTAACTTAAAAAACATCCTAGGGCTTCGCTACCGACGAGAATGGAAATTTGGTAGCTTCGATAGCACATTGAACATAAGGATAATGTGGGATAACAGGAACAATACATACAAATATCCTTTCCTAACTTCATTAGCTCTTAAAAAACACATATATTCCACTCACCCTTCAACCATGCAGCAGATTTACCCGACATCCATTCTTTTACAAATGTCTACATCACAAATTATTAATGGAACGAAGGTTACAGCAGCAAAATATTTATGAGAACTTCGAAGAATTCTTTCAATGTGAGAACGCAGACGACTTCTTAAATTACGATTTCAGACGATTTTTCAAACCGCGTACAACCAATTGAAAACAAACATTTCCTATTCGTGTTTACATTAAAAAATAAAATTGTATTTTTTATTAATTGTAAAAAAAAAACTTTCAATTATAATATAGATTAAAATTAAAATCCATAATCGATATTTCTTATTTAATATTTTACATAAAATAGTTGTAGTTCATGTACAACTCAACTATTGTAATAAATAGTAAACAAAACAGAATTAGGGCTGCTATAAGAACGTTCCGTTGGGTTTGCCATATAGATGTGAAACTCGGTGGGCACACTATGCTTCACTTCACCCAAATTATCATTTCACTAAAAAAAATTTTTTTTATAAATCTTTTGAATTAATTAAAAACGAAAAACTTTCAAAATGAGGTAAACTATAGTTTAGTGTGTCCCTGTTTCGCCAAGGATAACAGTAAAAACAGTCGCCAATCAAGATGGCTATCCATATAACCAATACAGAGATTGGTTACCACCATTAATATTAAAATTATGGGATTTTTTTATCATAACTCTTTTATCTAAACACAATTCTTTTTAAGCTTTTATGTATCAATTCCTGAATTATCTTTGAATTCTAAATAACGAACTCCTGCAAACTAGCTGCGCTAGTCCGTGCTTCAACAACAAAATTTGAAAATGGCATCTAAAACGGTACCGGCTAGATTTTTTTTTCCCTCCAACCTTAAAAAAAATTCCTATTGCTTCGCTACAAACGGGAACTTAGTATTAAAATTAAGGGTTCTTAGAATAAAAAGAACAGCACAAGGAAAAAGGAAAGTATCCTAATAGCTTTGACACTAAAGACTGGTACTTTTCTTCAGAAATTTAAAAGAATACACACTTACTCGGTTCAAATACTTCTTCATTTGAGCAAAGAATAGTTTTTTTAAAAGCAAATCTTTTTAGTAATGCAGTTTAGTTTTTTCTGTGGTGCCAAATACATTTCGAAATGCTGACATCGAATTCTCTAATATAATATCCCTCATAACATTTCCGATTATCCTAATTATCAGACATCCAATTGCTGAGCATACATACATGACTTTTTATCACAATGTTCAGATGAAAAACTGAAATAACGACAAACGATTCAAAAAGTTCGAGCAGATGTTTTTTAGTTTCTATTCTGACAAAATTCGTGAATAGAGATTTTAATTAGAATAAAATAATTTCGTGAGAAGTGAGAAACATTGAATATTATCCGTTCATAGTTGGCTTTAAAAGTAACTTAGAATGTTTTATTAGCTGTAAAAATATTTTCGATTGTACAACGCAATTTAATTAAATTCATTGATCGACAATTATTTGTCGATTATTTTTAATTTTCATTTTTCTTTACAAAATTGCTGTAGTAGATGTACACCTCAACAAGCTGAAAATTAGTTACCTAATCAGTAATAAGGTGGGTTTAGTGTAAAGACGAGAGACAACGCGAACAACGTTTGTTCCGACGGGACAATTATTTGCTATTGTCGAGATGTGGTCACGTGATTTTCCGGAAGTAGACGTGATCTTCTATTGCGGACAATAATAAGCCTCGTGTGAAACCATCTTTAGGGTTATTTGAAAAGATTCTACTTACTTTCTTTGGTTTATCACATTGGCGACAAACTCGGGGGCACTCTAAACTAGAATTAAACCCCAAAATTGAAACGAAATTTACTACATGCCCTCAATTTGAGATTGACGACACTAAAAAATATTTTTAACTTTATATAGCTTTAAAACAATAAAGATATGAAATTTAATATTTAAAATTTATTTCCAATATTAAGGGTCCTCGGAAAATGCAAATCATTTTAATTTATTTACATTTTTTTTCCATTTTTTTTTAGATACTGTATAGTTTTAAGAAACGAAATCTTTATAATATAGTGCAAAGAATGTCAGGAAATAATTTTAAAAAAATTCTCATTTTCGAAAACTAGTAGTTTTTTTGAAAATACTACCCTACATATCGAAAGGCTTTTTCGGGAACTATTCAATACTTTAGAAAAGGACACCCAACTATCTTGCTGCGACAGTACACAATGATACTTACCTGGAGGACTGGACTCAGGTAATGACCACTTATCACTTGGGGATTCTGACAAAGCATTCAGATTACAGTTGACAAACTCGCCCGCGAGTAAAAAGATTCCCTTTATAAAGACTTCGATCTCTAGCTATTGTAAAAATAAATAAAAATAAGACAGGAGAGCTGGATGTTTGCAACAATAAAGATGTCGAATTCAATTCGCTTATTTTCAGAGAGATTGATTGTATATTATAGAATCAACAAGCCGGATCATTTTTATTATTACTAATAAATAATAGTATAATTATATACGTGGTTTACCCCCGGCTCTGACCTGTTGCTAATAACTAAATAAACAATGTTGAAAGCCAATCATTATAAAAGACGATCTGCCAGAATCGAAACGAAACACTGTTGATAAGATAATAAACTGCCTAAACTTTTATATCTACTCATCAAAATAAAACTCTCGAATAATGATTTTATGAGTTCACAAATATTTGATTATGTTTGAACAATGACGAATCTGGAAGTTTATAAAATTGGCCTTTGGTAATTAAATATGCTACATTATGTGATATTTTTCTTTGTAGGGATTTCCTATATTATTCAAATAAAAATGGTTAATTTTTTTGAAAACGCAGCAACAATAATATAAATTCGGGCTACATTATAATAGAACTCTTTTTTAAATGAAATCAATACATCATATTAAGAACTAGAAAACGCTCGTCAATTTCGTAGAACGTTAATAATATACCCAAAAGGACGAAAACAAATAATTATTCATAAAAAATGAAAATTTAGCATCTTTTCTTTCCTGCTAATGATTTAAAGCTGGAAAACGTTAGGCAATTAATTATTCAAAGCGTTAAAAAATTAACATAAGCAACAAAAAATACACGTTGCATTTCAATCAGGATTTATAAATATTGAATTCTTGGAAAGATACCAATTTAATAAATATCACACTAAAAAGTGTTTTCTGGAGAAAAAAAAATTTGAATTAAAGATAAAGACATAACATATAATTTCATATTTAAATAAAAGATTAATACGGTAAAAAAACGGCCTATTTCAGCACTTAAAAAAACCAGAAATTATATTTCATAGTTTCTATGTTAACCTATATATTATTTTGTTTTCTACTCAATTCATCATCACCTACTTAAAATTTATCATAAATTCTTATACTACAATAGGTTACATTTTGTTGCTAATAAATATTAAAACCACATTCATATTTATGTTCAGATAAACCGGGAGTTTATAACCAACAATATTTTTAAGAAACATTTATAATTTCATTTCTAACAGCTTTCACACACACACACACACAAAAGCTAATAAGACGGGGAACAACTTTGATATACACCCCCAAAAATTACGCGCCTAATCTGGCACTCCTACGGACTTTTTAGGTAGAATTAATTATTTGTGTTTCGCAAAAATCCATCTTGGCGAGAAAAAAAAGGCGCCAAACGCAGATATTTTGCTTGGTGAGGAAAAAAAAGTCGCCAAATTTCCAATTTGGGGGTGTATATCAAAGTAATTCCTAAGACGGTTTTATATACATGTGATAAAATTTATATTCGACTACCATCAATAAAATTCATACATGAAATCGGAAGTATAATCAATTCATTGAAATTGTAATTAAACTATATTATCATTGAAACTAACATTAACATCGAAGGACTAACAATCATCTGAAACTTTTTTTACGTAAGTATTGTTCGAGAACGAAGGAATACGAAACTTGCTTTGTTTCATTTTTTACCATTTCGTTATAAAATTCTTCCCAAACTAAGCATTTAATTATGATATACAATTAGCGCTCTCTTTGTTTATATTCTGCATTTAGCTCAAATTGTATTTTCATAAAACGTTGAAAGATTTTAATATTCTATACTGGGATATAGGAAACAACAATTTTCCATATTAAAGAGCAGTGGAAAATATTTTAAAAAAATTAATAATGCCGATAATTACAATTCTAACAAAACTCATCAGCATATCTACTATCATAATCTAAATGATATATTACATACATTTCCTCTATGACACTACATAAAACAAAATTTCGACATGACCAAACATCAAATCCAAAAAAAATGAATAAATTGACTTACCAGTGTCATACAATTCTCAATTTCATTAAAGCTGATTATTGATATTAAGGGTTTATTTATCTAAATCTGTGGAACTTCGGCTCACAAACCGCGCTAGATACGCGATTTGTAAGCAGTTCATCCGTTTTCATTCGTAATATGACATTAAATTAACAGAAACAGTTTAACAGATAGTTTTACAACACATGTCATGGTAGTTACAGTTTGAATATGGCCTACACCAAGATACTTTCCAGAATCCCTGCATAAGAAGGCTAGTGATTGGCTGAGCTTTCAAGGACAAGAATAAAGAAAATGAGTAAAAAAAGAAAAGAGTTTTTGATTGGGCACAAAGCTTATGGGATGACGAAATGGGGTTTATACATTCTTTCCCTTTGCACAGTTACACTTTCGTATTCTTGGTTCTTGAAATTCGATACAGTATGCTGGAATTAAAATTCATCAATTTATTGAAATAAACTGTTTAATTAGTAGATTTTTTAAAATTAGAATCTAAAGGTGCGACATAATCTGAACTAGGATATTCGTTACAATTAATATTATCTTAAATCTTAATACAAAGGTGTTTTTTTTTAATGTTTAGAATTGTCTGCACTTCAAAGATCCCAGTTGTAGTAATTCCTTTTTAAATTAGTATGAAAAATCGAAATGACCGATTCTGGAATAAGAATAGTTTTAGAATCTAAAGAAAATGTCGTTTGATTGAAACAAAAATAGCAATCTAAATACCAATATTGAGAATAATTTGAATTTTTGAAAACCATTTCAAATCAATTTTTTTTCAACTGTAAAGGATAATTACAGCTTCAAACCTTGAACTTCCCTATTTGCAACCGCAGAAATCAGCATAACAATTTGTAATTATTTTATATATTATTTATTTTGCACGTTAAGAGAATACTTCAGTGTTTCAATACCGTGAGATATATGCATTTGAATTCTATACTGAATTTATAAATGTTTATTTGGACTTAGAAAAAGTACAATGAGTTACCCTACTTATTATCGAGATTAAAATAATTCCATCAATTATTTTAATGAATCGAAATTTTGAGGTTATTGTATCATCTAAAGTTCTAGCTTACTTTTGAGATAAAAAATAGTTTCGTAACAACAATCTTTATTTTTTAAAAATTCTGCAAAGTTTTAAAAGTTAAATATTTTTTCCCAAAATATAAGTCTAAATGATAATTCCTTTTTTAAAAAAGGGAGAGGGAGAGAAACTCGCTACGCTTAATAACTTTAATTTTTTTTATTTACTTTGTTAAAAGTAATTTAATATATTTAGCAATTTAAAGTCAGATTAAATCCTAAATAAGATTCATATACCATACACTTATTCTATTGTTAACTGGTTCGTTATATTTGCAAATCTCTTCAAATCTGAAATGGCTCCAGATACTTATATTCTATTCCAAATTTATTCATAAATTCTTAAAATATGCGCTTAAACTATCATGCCCTGGTGAGAGAATTTCACTCTCATATTAAAAGTAACAAGAATTCTAACATTAAAATTTTAAAACTCTAAAAGTTTAATTTTTGTCACATTTAGTATGCTGTGAAAAAAAATTACTGCCTTCGTGAAAACTGGTTACAATTAATTTTTACTTTTAATAAACTAATACCACCAATAAAACTTTGAAATTATGGAGAAATTTTGTAGTTAATATGAATTTAAAAACCAACTGAAATGCTCACCCGAAACTTTCTCAGATACTCTTTAATAAATGATTTTGCATATTATGAACCACGTGTCATTAATTAAAAATAACTGGCGAGCTTATTAACCCGGAATCTTTGGTGATTAATCACTGGAATGCAGTTATCGTACAAGAACGGGATGTGTATTTTGGACATTTTTTTTTTCTAACTGTTTGAAACTAAAATCTGACTCAGAACTTCAATTATAAACACAAAATCATGCATCAAATTTCATGTATTTAAATTATTGCTTTTTCAAATTCTTATTTACATACATGTAAAAGTACAGAGTGACAGACGGTTAATCCGTTGACAAATATGATTCAAATTTTGCCAAGATCTATTTTTTATACAAATCTATTTAGTAAACTGTTGACATAAATATCTATGTATAAAATTTTATCTGTTCATATGTTTATTTTGAAATTAGCGTGTTGACTTATATTTGGACAGATTTCCTCTGAATAGATTATATTCTAAATCTGTTACAGATCTATAAATTTGTATGAAGGCTATAAACAAAATAACATTACAGTAAAAGCTCTTTAATCGCGGAGTATATGTTCCATAAATATGCCGCGAATACAGAAACCGTGAGTACAGAATGGTAATTTATATGGGATTATAGAAGATACGTTCCTAGGTGAAAAAATAATTATATATCATTTAATTGAAGTTTTTGAACATTTTGATTAATTATCTTAAGGCTTAGGCAATGGTTTGAAGAATTTTGTAATTTTCTCTAGCTTGGCAGTTTTTAAAAGCTCCTGCAATTCGGACTGATACGCAGCAGTCGCATTAGCCTCTTAAAAATAAGACTTCGTTCCATTGACTGATCAATGTTCATAAAGAAATCGCAAAGCTCATTTGCCATTCTTAAACTTTCACTAAGATTTTTCAAATTAAATGTCACGTTTCCAGTGCTTGTTGAAGCCTCTTCTTCAATGGGCTGTGAATTTAACATTTCCTTCAAGTCGGTTTCAGTCAGATCATCTTGCGATTCAGGCAATTCCTGAATGTCACTTGATTCTATCTGTTCGAACCCATCTCGTCCTATTCCATTCGCGATTTCGGCCACGTTTGCAGTCAAAGTTTGAACTTGCACAGATTCTTCATCATCTTCCGCAGTCAGGGCAGGTCACAGTTTTTTCCAGCATGACTTCAATGTGTGTGGCTTCAGTTCTTCGAATGATTATTTTATGTTTACGATGCATATTGCTATGTCAAATTTCTTGCAGCATTCCATAACATTTATCAGGATTACATTCCATATTATCCAATATGATTTTGAAGATTCGTCTAATGTAATAGCACTTAAAGGCCTGGATTATTCCTTGGTCCATAGGTTGAAGCAAAGCCGTCGTGTTGGGAGGTAAAAATGTCACTTTTATATTTGGATGCATAGTTTCAAGTTCGCTAGGATGACTTGGTGCATTGTCCAAATCTAAAAGTGCTTTAAAGTTAAAATTCTGCTTTTTTAAAAATAAGTTTCAACTTCAGAAATAAAACAATTACGGAACCAATCACAAAAAATAGCGCTTGTAACCCACGCTTTCTTATTAGTACACCAAAACACTGGCAGGTTGAATAAAGAAACCGCGAATAAAGAAATTTTTAGCCGCGAATATAGGCATTGGGTAATATTTTTTTACATCTGCGAATAGTGAAAACGCAAATAAGGAGCTTTTACTGTACTCTAGTTCTGTGCTTTTTTTCTTAGTATTGCATTTTCAGAACTAGACATTTTTTTAAAACCGAATCCAGGGAGATCGGATAGAATTTCGAAATGAATTTTTTGACGATTGTATAAAAGACTCTTTGTATTAAAAAAAAGAAGAAATATTTTTTTATAATAGCTTTAAAGTTAAATGCAGGAAAGTATCTTTTTGTGTGTGTGTGCATCGCATTTTTCCTATTAATTCTTTCTATTAGATTTCATCATATGTAAGCATACCGAGAACAAAGGATAGAATCGGTAAGAGTAAAGACCTGTTCTGACATCTCGTTTCTTCACGGATATGGTCGTTAATCTGCTATCTGACTCATTGTAGGATTATTCTCTTCTATGGAGCTACTCGTAAACTGTCGGTGAAATGAACTAACAAAAAAGAATCTGGAAAACCACATATTAGAAAAAAGAGGGCAAAATGTGCCAGGCTGAAGACGGGCATGGACAATCGGAACGGAGTTTTAGAAAGAGAAAAGTTTACTAGTCAGGGGTGAATGCAGAGTTTTGACTCGGGTTCAGGCTTCATTAAGTTTTATTGCAGTTTTATTTTTTTGCCGAAAAGCACAGTTGATATTAAAGTTTGAAAATATACATGTGCATGTTTATTCCCCATTATTCCCTTTCAAATGTATACTTTCCATTCCCCCCCCCCTTTTTTTTTAAAATCATGTCGCACTTCCTATTATTGCAGGCAATCTTAAAAGATTATGATTTAGTACCCCATGACGAAACATCCAACATTAAATTTGAATTGGTGGTAGAAACAATTTTTCATTAAACATTAATAAGCTGCATTACTCCTTTTTAATTAGAAGCAAAATTATTTTCGATTTTTTTTCTTTCTCTCACGCAATCTGGAAACTTTTCGAATCAATCTTGTAAATTGGGAAATCTTTTCAGCAAATGATGAAACCCTTTTCGATTTTTTCGCTCTGAGAAATGAAATTTATGATAGCTATTTCTCATATTAGAGATTTAGGGGAATCCACTAATCCTGCTATTAATATTATTTTTTCTTTATCAAATTTGAGATGTTGCAGAAAGTTTCTCGAACTTGCATATCAGTGAAGGATATTTCTACTAACCCTTTGCATTCGGAAAAGTTATTCCATGCATAATTATTCACTTAATACATGGACTTGTTTATTATACCAAAAAATAAATACATGGAATTATTTTAAGTTGAATTTCCCTGAAAAATGAATTTACATCTTTTTACCATTCTGTAGATAGTTATTAATTAAAATTATTAATAATTAAAAAGTAATTAAAATGACCAAATGATGTACCATATTAATTGATATTTGAGAGAATACATTCGAGTACACAGAGTTAAAATAGTGGAATTGAATTTTCCTAGTCGATCCCTAGCATTTTCTAAATTTAGTTTTGAAATTTATTATAAGTTAAGTGACAGAAATTTGATTTATTTTTATCTCAAATTGATTTAAAGTAATACCATACATTAATCTGCTAATTTAAAATCTAACTTCCAAGGTATTATATCAGTCAACGCCTATAGCTTGAAACGTAGTATAATTTTAGCTTTGATATTTGCAGAAATTGCACAGAAATATCAAAAGACTTCTCAAAATTCCATGATATAGGAAGATATTTTGAAACAATACTTTAAAAAAATACCTCTAGCATTCAAAAGTAATATATAAAACAAATCCTGATATTTCTATTATATGGAATCTTATTTTATGTAACATCCTACTACTGGTGAGAGGGGGAGTATACCTCATATATGGACATAAACAATTCCGGCTGATTGGTTCTCTAATTTCCTTTATGGATATGGTGTCACTGTTGCTCCATTCTGGCTTAATACAGTATTTTATTTAATCCGTCTTTAAAAATATAATAATAAGAGTGTTTTTAATAAAAATCGAACACAGATGATAAGAACTTTGATTAATGACCCTAATTTATATTGTTTTAATATATATAACAAAAGGCTTGAGAATAACATACATTAAATTAAGTTCAATAAATGTTTTTATAAGATACAATTAATCTATTCAGAATTAATTCTTTACACAATTCAAGATAGTTTAGAGAAACATTTTTTCATCTTACCTTATTTCATTATTATTATGAGAATTTTTAGTTTATACTTTCTTTCGTGATTTGAAGTAATTTAGATTAGTTGAGTTATATTAAATAATAAAACGAATAATAAACTCGCACAATTATTACGAACATTAATTCTATTCTTAAAGCAAGATATTTGAATGTAAGATATGACTCTTCCCAAAATAACTGAATAATATCTCCGAATTCATGGCAAAATACTGTAGTTTTACATCAACCAGTCATAAGGTTAGTGGAACCGTTGCATAAACATCGCACTATAGCTGCATGCTGAGATCTCAAGACTTTCTTTTCTCTGCGATTCAACCTGTCTCCCCAGAAAAGACTTTTGGATCACATAGAATGCAAATGGTACATAGGTCTGAAATATGAATGGAAAACTTCTGTTTAATGTAATTAGAACATAAGATATTGCATCGCTTGAGTTCCATTTTTCAGTCTTAATTACTAACACATCTAGACCACTTTCCAAATTTCGTCCTCGAACTCTAAACAAAACTAGTTTAGCATATATGTGTGTGTGTGTGTGTATGTATATATATCTTAAAATAAGAATATAAAAAAACGTAACAAAGAAGCTAATTTAGTCAAATAAGTTTCTGTTTGAAGCTGCATGAAGTTTCTTTAGAGCGAAATTTGTAACTTTGAAACATGATTAGAAGATTGGAATAATAATTATCCACATCTTACTCAAAAGATCAATTAGTATTATAATGTATATTTTTAAAAGGAAAATTGCATGAACACTTTTATTTCATTCACCTAAAATCAAAGGACTTAGGTTTAAAGGCGAGAATTTGGCAAAGAAATTAAGTAGCAAAAGCTCCGATCAGAATTTTTAGAAGACGTGGTGACTGGTTCGTTTGTTTAATCCTTGTTTGATTATGGCAGAGGTCGTGAGCAGAGCAAGAGTGCCATCACCACTTCGATTGCATTTGTTTAAATTCTTGCTGGAACTCTGATTCAACTTTCTGTTCCCTTAACTATTTAGCGTATGTTGACACATTTCGGTTTTAAATTGATTTGTAGTTTTTTTGGTACGATACGTGGTTGCATTAAATTATATAACGTCAATAAAATATTATTTTTTTAGTGAATGGTTGAGTATATAAGTGAGTCACTGGTATTAAGATGTTTGAAACTTGAATATAAAGCAGAAAGTGGAGATATATAGTAAACTAGAAGGAGCATATTTGTTACTGAACTTCGTGAGGTGAAAAAAGAAACTGATCCTTATATTCTTAATTTTTAAAAAACATTGTAGTCGTAATTGTAAAACATTGTAAACATTAGTCCTCTGTTAGTATAATAATAACATGTAGAAACAAATGTCAAGCACAAATGCACACATGTCCAAAATTAAGGCCACAAAAAAAAAAATTCAAAGTAATTTTAAATGGCTACCAATAAAATTTTAACAAATTATATTTTATATATTGTGAAGGACTAGTAACACGATATCAACCTTTGTTCTGGAAAAAAATGTTTAGAATTAGTTTTTGAAGAACTACTAAAATTAGACCGCCGAGGCATCTGGGTTTTGCCTGCAATTTTATTATTGCATTAAAACAAAAAATTAAACTGTATCCAGTGAATATGGGTTTTCATAATCGTTTAGACGATTCCTTGAGATGGAGAGCCGTTGGTAGGTTTGAAGCTGATCAGTCTCAAGCGAAAGTGGCTCTATGATTACAAGTGGCATCGAAAGTAGTATCTAGGTTGTGGAATCAATTCCAAACAAGTGGTACGGTAACCAGGATGGCCCGTCAAGCCGTCACAGAGCAACGATACCTGCACAGAATCGCTATTTGGCATTAAGCATATTTCGGCATAGGCTGACAATGACTCCTCAACTTGCTCGTGACTTTACTGCTGCGTCTGGAATAAGAATTTCCAGACAAATAGTATGCAGACGTCTAGCAGAAAGGGCTCTTTATGCCCGACGACCAGTTGCGTGCATTCCTTTGACTGCATCCAACCGAAAAGCCCGGTTGTTGTGGTGCCGAACACATCAGTTTTGGGCACAGCAAAAATAGGGGCGTGTTCTTTTCAGTGATGAGTCGAGATTTACCACACAGAGAGACATTCGTCGAATCTTCATCTGGAGAGATCGAAGAGCTTGCTATCTTCCCCCCTGCGTAAAAGAAATCGACATATTTGATGACAGAGAAATCCTTGTCCGGGGTGGCATGAGGCAGGATAGTTGTACACTATTGCACATTCTTCGGTACGGGTACTGTCAATGTACATCACTATAAGGATAAGATCCTTGAAGCCTATGTGAGGTTGTTCCGGGATACTTTTGGCCCAGATTTCATATTTATGAACGATAACGCGCGTCCACACAGTGTCCAGATCGTTGATTTTCTTGAGGAAGAGGATATTCGACGTATGGACTGGCCCTCGAGGTCTCTGGATTACAATCCTATTGAACATGCTTGGGATGATCTCGTAAGAACCATTGCACTGCATAACTCCTCTCCTAATACCCTCCAAGAGTTAAAAGCCGCACTTTTTAAAGAATAGACTTTCTTGCCCCAAGTATTTATTGACACCCTCATAAACTATATGAAACCTCGTTGCAAAGCCTGTATAGCAATGCACGGTGGTCACACTCCATATTATACAGGTTTTTCCCGAGATAAATGCTTTATCTCTGATTCATAATGTAACGCTTCTTGATATACCCTGTTTCTTAATTCTCAATTAAAATCTTTTCCTCTCCCATGTTGTTATGTATCTATGTTATTGTAGTGCATGTATTTATTGGAGTGCACCTCTGTGCCAAATTTCGTGGCAACACTGTGAACAGTTTTTCATTTTTCGCTGATTTTATGTTTGTGACCTTAATTTTGGACATGAGTGTATTTAGGAGAAATTGCAAAAGATAGTTCGTTCAACAGAGCATTTTTAGGGTCGTTTTTAGAAATACGATGTGGCCTGCTGCTGCGAATTAATTAACCGTGCTTTTACATAAAATGCTTCAGTAAATCACTTGTGAGGCATTGTGAAAACGTACGGTAAAGCATTGAATACTTTTAACAAACTGAGTCGTTTCATCAGCACATTAAAAATGGATTGAATCTGAAAGATTCAGATTCATAAGATGAGTTTACACTCAGCCAACTACAAACCATCTGATAAGACTACTCATGATGCGCAATCGTCCTTCTGCGCATGAGTGACTTACTGAAATTTTATGACTGGCCAAATGTAAACTCACCTATACTGTAGATATTTATTATCCAACTGTATCCAAAAATATGTAAATAATAATATCAGAAATAAAGGACATAGCTAATTCTAAGTAAATATTTTTAAAATTAGCAATTTTTAAATTTGCAATTTCCCGTATCAAAGTGAAAGCACGACATTAGTTGGTTTTCAGAGTCAATTAGTGAGTTTAGATTAATTAGTGAATGGCAGTTGGAAATAAATATTAACTGAAATTGAAAAAAAAAATTGATTTTAAAGAGTTTTAATATAATTTTTATGAAACTGTTTTGAAGTCTGGAGAAGTTGTTCAGGAAGATGATCTCGAATAGTGATTTGACATGGACATGAATCCAGACTATTGAATTCCAAAATATTGGCCTTTTACTGACAGATCAAAAAGTCTTTGAGTAATAAGAAACCTTTTTGAACAAAGATACGAATTAAGGCGGGAGATTGTTTTTTTAAATGTCTATTTTGCTGCCAAGATTTACTAAATAGAGTCTGTACATTAAATATTTTACATCTATATAAATAAAAATGAATGTTTGTCTGTATGCGCTGCCGTACGTCTCATCTGATTGATGATGATGATGCCGTGTCCCTGTTTCCTCGGAAAGTGGGTGCAGTAGCTTCTGAGGATAAAGACCCCTGAGGGCAGAAGTCTGACTTCTAGTTCAAATGAAGGTGACACACACATTCGCTTGCACAACCTCTTTTTACAGGGGGCTCATTCATACACCTCATAGATAGAACACAGGACAATCATGTCCGAACCGAGATTCGAACCCGGGACTCCCAGAACATGGGGAAGACACGCTACCCCTAAGCCAGGACTCCGGCGCTCATGTGATTCCTATAAAACTTTGACTACTTATTGCATGCACTTACGCGAAGGTTATAGGTATAATACAATCATCTAAAGCATAAAAACTATTTTCAGACCTATTTACCGCATCTATTAACCATAAAATAACTCGTCAAGGAGACACAACAGATTCAGTAAAGATGCTAATTTCAACCTAGACGTTAATATTTCACAGCTATGGTATGCAATTGCAATGTAAGTCTTTCTCTTAGGTAATAGTTTTATTAGAGAGTATGTGAGTAAGTTTAAGGTGAACCAGTCCAGTAAGTTTGAAATTTTAACTAAAGATTTAATAAAATGTTAGCGTTTTTGCAGTAAATTCCGAAAATATTATATTACAAATCATTTTGCACCATTTGTTCAAAAAATTATCTTTTCGACTTTATTTAAGAATTTATGTTATAAATATATTTTCTATGCTTAATCAATTTTAAAAGAAAATATTTTAATTTTTTTATCATTAAACTTGAGAATTCTGAACGAATATTAAACGAATCAGGAGATACAATAAACAGTTTCTTTCATTACCATTCTGAAAGAACACCAAACATTACAATTCTAAAAGAATACACAAATCTAATGTATAAAAATGAATATTTGTTTGTAGAATAGGATAATAAAAATAGAATAGAATTATCTATACTTCTTCTTTATATATCCTTCAATTTCAATGAATGTATTCATTGCCGACTAGAAAATAAATGCCATTCTCAATCAAACAAGACAATTATTTCGAATTCCAAACGATATTTCCAAGATTATTTCTTCTGCGAAAGCAACCCACCCGGTACCAGGTAGTTTGCAATAAATAGCATACTTCCAGTGTAATAATCTTATTTTAAATAGTTTCCATAGCATATTTCAGCTTCTAAAACATTCTGATTTAATGCACAACTCTTCCACACAATTAGTCCATTAAATCGAAAATAACGTACTATATTAATACTCATTCTGATGTGTTTCGTTTTGATTCATTAACATCATTCTGATTTGAACTTGGATTTTTACTTAGTATTTTTGTTTATATATAGATAAATAGAGCTACTATCTTCGAAAAAAACAAAAAGATTGATTTGTTTTAATGCACAAAAGAATTATTTATTTGATCTATAAAAGTTTCATTTTTCTTTTATGCAAAATTTTAAAAATTGTATTTAAAACCTATTGTATTTATTATTTCTGGGAGAAAAAACTCTTTTCAATATTAAAGTGTTTTTTTCCTACCCCTTAGCTTGTTATTATTCATCCTGACGGTGCAAATTTTTATTTGTATACCCTCATCTTTGTTTTTCCTTTTATTTAAGAAAACACTTGCCATTAAGAAAAGTTGCAGTAAAAAAAGAGAAAGAAATACAAGATTTATTCTTAAATGATTAGATCAAAAGAACTTCACAGCCATTAGAAGTTTAAATTCAAGTTAATGTTTTTAAAATCCAACAATTATGTGAATATAGCTTACGATAATAAATGAAGATATAATAAAAGAAAAGAGAGTATAGGTAAATGTTATCAAGTATGCATGTCTCTCAATTTTTTAAAAATTTCTGGAGAAATACCGAAATTGCAAATTTTTACCATAAAAAACTGTAGACATTTGTAATTCATGAATTAATAATTTTAAAGAAAGTTCTTCAAAATTATCCATTTTATTCGTTTTGTAGCATGTGATACTTATAATTATACGAAGGATTATTTTATTATGTGAGTCACATCTTATTTTTCCGGCGTCCTGAACTAGGAGTAGAGTATCTTCCCAGTTATCTGGGCACCTTGGTTCTTCTTTCTCCGTTTTCTATCTGTGAATGTGCCCTCCTGTAAGATGGGGTTGTGCAAACGAATGAATGATGCGTGAGTGGCAAAGTATTCTTGGCCTTAGTTGGCGCTACTAGCCGATAGAAGTTTTTGTAAGAAGTACCCAGGCGCTAAGCCTATTACCTCCTTTCCTTGACCATGCTGGGTAAGTGCATAACAACCTAGATTGACTTAATATTACTGTGCTTAGTTAGTAAAAAAAAAAAAGTGAAAAAGAAAAATAAAAAACGAAAAAGCTTAGCTAATAGTTGTAGGAGTGCGGAGCAGTGAGGGGGAATTCCCTTCTTTGTAATGGCCAGCAAATTCAGCGTCAATCATCTCCGGGGTGGGTTGGTGACAATGGGTCTTCGGGGTCTTCTTTCTTCTCAGGCGATCGCAGGTGCGGGGCAGTGCTTTACAGTATTCTTTGTTCCTCTTCTTTTACGAGGGGACTGAAGGTGTTGACAGACTGTTTAATTTTGATGGACGGTCGGTTGAAAGGCTTCGGCGAGAATAAAGAGTTTATTCTGCGGGTTTTTTTCATTATCAAGTTTTTCCAGGATTTCTTTAAGGTTGGGGATTGCTGCTGTAATTGATTTAAGGTGTCTTAGGAGTTTGAAAACATCGGATAGTTCTTCATTGGAATTTCCTTGTTCGAGAGTTGGGTGATCTGTAGTTGAGGTTATTGGTGCTGGGGGAGCTGTTGAGGATATTTGGTCTTTTTTCGGATTTGGTTTATTGAAGAGGGATGCGTAGGTCTTTCCTGGCTGAATTTCTCTATTTATATTAAGTTTGGGAAATTTGGGGCATCCTCTGTAGGACGATGTGTGTGGACCCCCGCAGTTAGCGCATTTGATGATTGGCGTTTCTGCCTTTTTCTGAGGACATGTCCTTGAATCATGGTTTTCTGAACAAATGACGCAGCGTTCCTTCATCTTGCAGTTTTTACTGATGTGCGCAAAGGATTTGCATTTAAAGCACTGCCCTACTGTCTTCCGGATATATTTTTCTATTTTAACTATTATATAGCAAATTGAGTCTTCGTTATAGATATTTTGGAGGTTATTTGATTTGAGGAGATGGACTTGGAATATTGGGAGTATTTTCTTAGTTTTGAACTGCTTGAATTGATTTACTTTATCTACTCGGTATCCTTTCTGGGTTAATTCTGCTTTTATTTCTTCGCATGGGGTGTCTATTGGAAGGCCTTTAATTACTATTTTAACTGGTTTTTCGATTCTGCTTGAGATTACATAATATTCTATTTTTTCTTCATCGAAGTATTTAGTTACTTTGCGGTGATCTTCTGAAGAGTCACAAAATAGGTGAAAGAAGTCTCCAACTGGCTTCGCTTTACATTTGATATGGTGAACTTCGTTTAATCTTTTAATTATGGTTTTTGCAGACTTTTCAGGCAGTATTTAATAATCGTAGGATTTAGCATCTTATCCGTGAGGTAAACATTTTCAAGACCCTCAAGGGTATTGTATTTTTCAATCCTACTCATTTTTGGAGACTATCAGAGAAAAAAGAAAAGAGTTAGGCCAAGGCCGATCAATTAGTGAAAGAAGGGGTTTAACAGATCAAATGATCTGAAAGATTACTGTAGGGAATTGTCAGTCCTCCCAAGATTAATCCTTAAAAGGACGGGTCAGACCGAAGCAGAACCGGGCAAATAGTCAAAAGATCGGAAAAAAAGTAAGAGCGTTTTGAGCACACAACCTACTCGGTCAACTCCCTAACTCGAATTCTGACTCAATGACTCGAATCTTGGCGTTACTAAAACAAGAGATGCGCCCTATCGGCTTAAATCGCTGTTTTCATAACAGCGGCTTGACCAATGGCAAGTGCCATAAGAAACAAAACACGTTTCATTTTTTAAATAGTACTGAATATAATTTTTAAAAATCTGTACCTACAAATATTTGTTTTTATTCATTTATGTCAATTTATATTGAAAGAATTCTGAAAAGAAAATTCGTTAGTAAAATTGTATGTTATATAGCTTTTTTTTTAAACCTATTTATGCCTAGGGCTAAAAAGTTGGAATTTTTGCATGAAATTTCTATATTTTAGGTTAAAAAATGTAATAAAAATAACTTTTATGTGAGGGGTGTTCCAAAAATGGAACAGTAGGCATAAATGGGTTAATATCTTTTGCTCGAAATTTGCTGTTTAGTAATAAAAGATGAATAATGTTTTATTCGATTTTAATAATATCTATTAAGTAAATTTTAGGGATTTTTAAAACCACACATAAATTTAAAAAAATAATTATAGTAGTCATTGATTTCATTTTTACAATAGCAGATGTTCAAAAAGAAAATCGCCTGCTTTAAATTTTTTCTTTCAGTGTTCTTCCAGAATTTTTTAATTGCCTTCTGGCAGTTCTATCTTTATATTCTTATTCTTGATGTTTTATAATGTTCTAGTAAATGTATATGTTAACTAAGTGTTGAGGGGAGGAGGGTAAAATTGCTTGTGTTTTCATGAAATGGTGCAATTTCTGATTTAAATATGGATAATTCTCACTCCATTTATATATCAGCTCAATGATTTCATCAGTTTCCTAGAAGTAAATGCTAAAAGCAAAAAATTATGATTATTATACAGAATTAGTTCAAAGAAATCTTGAATTACAAGTATCTGTTGAATAATTTTTTAACACAACATATTTTATTGAAACCACTTCAACATTTTAAAGGAATCTTGTGCAATAAATTGGAAAATCATGGCGATTTTCAGATATGTGTACATAATATGAAGCTTGCGATTATGCGAAATAGTCTTAGAAATATGATTTAGATTTTATATTACCAATTTTTAAGTTTCTCTAATGTAACATTATTGTATTAGAAATAGATTTGGGACGTCGTAAAATACTTTCCCCCAAATCGATTCAGCCTAAAAATTACTGTTTTTACTAGGAACCATATTCCATTTCTATTAGTTGCAATTTCCGTAACGACTGAAATTGAAATTTTCAGATAAATCTGCATAATTTTCCATATATTTATACATTAGTTATGTATTTAGGATATATTAGGTTGTTCGGAAAGTAATTTCGTTTTTTCCTGACAAAGGATTTAATTGCATTTTTCGCACCCAATTTCATACTTAAACCGCAAAATCATTTTATGTTTTAAGAGCTGATATAGCAAGGCTTGAGTGTGAAAAAGTGCAGCTGATTCTTCGCAGTAGTTTTTGGATGGTGCCCTTTTAAATATGGAGAGCAATAAACAGCATTTTCGTCATTTTTTTCTTTTTTGCTATAAAAGGTAAAAATGCTGTTCAAGCCAGAAATAAATTAACCAATATGTGTGGAGAAGATGTGTTAAGAGTACATCAGTACCAGAACTGATTTGCAAAATTTTTCCTTCAAATGAGGAGGCCAAAAACCACCTCGATCAGGTTTTTTTTACAGCAAAGACCAAAACTTTTATGAGCGTGTAATCATGTTACTACCAAAAATATGGCAAAAGGTATTAGACCAGAATGACAATTTTATAATTTAATAAATAATTTATTCATTAAACGAAAATTTCTTTTCATTTTGACAAAAAAATACGAAATGACTTTCCGAACAACCCAATACATCTGTAATTATATCAGGATATAAATTCGATAATTATATTTCATTGATACATCCTGATAAACATTCGATGTATTTGTATCTCATTGAAGTATAAATAAAACATTTGTGCAACACTGATGGGATTATACTAAACTCCTGCAATTTTTTTCAAAAGAATAAAAATTTAGCATCAAAGTTTGTAATTATTTTTCTAGCATTTCGTTCACTCAGTTATATGGATTTATACAACTTCTAACAAAGAAAAAAAAGCACTATATGGAATTAAAATCTTTGAATATTAATAGCTGTTCTTGTTTACGTTCGCTTATTCACTTTAAGCAGTTAAACTAAATAGACACTTATCGGGAATTCTATATTCCTTCTGAGCGGTGGTGAGTAACTAAAATGGAACGTACGAGTATTTTTAGATTCCTACTTGCTATGTTGTTTCAAAACATTTGAAAGTTATTCACGAGCTTCGAAACCGGTTTCCTCCTAGGGAGAAAGAGGGCACGCTGTTGTAAACATCCGAAGGCGATGACCTAGAACTTGCTCTGAATCCGAGCGTAAATTGCATTCTGAAATGCCAAAGGCTTCGTTTGCTGCATTGCATTCCATGCTACCCTTCGGTAACCTTCCCTTTTGACTGGAAAGAAGGCGATGAAGGATTGTAATTTTCTATCAGTAAAAAAGCATTAGCTGATGTCGTAAGAATTCGGGGGAAAAAAAAACAGGAAAGTGGCTCACTTGATTTATCAACAATAAATAAACGAAAAAGATTCTTAAAATTTATTAGGTGATCAAATGTTTTGAAAACTTAGTCTGCAATTTTTACTCTCTCTCTCTCTCTCTCTCTTTTTTTTGAGAATGAGAAGATGCCCCAGATTTTCTCAAATAGAATTAAATGTTCCAGAATGTTCTGGATTCTTATTTATTAATAAATATTCAAAGATATAATAGATTCCATTTGTTAAAAATTAGCGAAACCCTCCTTCCTAAAATAGAATTAAATCAACCTAATATCATCAATGAGAGAAATGATTAAAAAAAACAAGAAAAAATTAAATGCATTATTTATGGTTTTATATCTCTTGGTTTATTAAAATTGTTTATAATAGCTGGATTAGTTAAACAAATTTTTGATTCTTCTTAATTTTAAAATATGAATTTTTATTTATTGATCTGAATTTTGCTTAACATTCCATTCCTTTCCAACAAGGCATGATTTCTAGAGGTTTCAAAAAGTCTGGTCTCTTTAGTTTTTACGGACTAAATGGTTTGCGCCTTCTCGCATTTAAAATAAATATATAAAATCAAAAAGAACGTATTCAAATCTTCAAAACATTTGATTTAAAGATTTTAATTAATATTCGAGTGATGAAGTCCTTAAATAATGCTTAAAAATAAAAATTATATTTGGAATTATCTCTTTTTTTATATTAACATATTAACTAAAAAAAATGGACGAGTTCGGCGAATGAAACTTGGTTTGTGATCCATACACGGAATTATACATTGTATCAAATTTTGAATCAAATCCACGAATGAGAAATTTGCACTTCGTTCATATATATGTGAACACGATAATTCCTAAACACGATTAATTAGATGAATGAAATTTGACCAGAAATATTATATTAAACAAATAGATATATATCCGAATTTTAAACAAAAACTGCAAAGTACTGACTATCACTCAATTTATATATATATTCTCACCCTAGATAAAAAAATTCAAGATTAATCATTCTTAATTTCTTCTAAGACATTTTGCTGATTGGTTTGTATGCAAATGAACATGTCACTAAACCAGCAGGAGTAGTTTCCTCGAAACTTTCTCGTCGTTTACTCTCCAATAAAAGTTTTACCCATTTCTTCCGCATAAAATTGTGGGCCATGGGTAAGACCTTGAAATGTCTTTGTTATCGATACTTCGGCTTGTGTCTGACTTTTTTTGAATTTATCTCAGGAATATGTATTTTGGACCTCTTTTTTTTTCCGGTCGATTGGCTGAAATTTGATACACAGGTGCAATCACCATAATGTTGAACCATATGGAATTTCCTTGATATAAGTCGCTGCATTTGTGAATTATTGCGTTTGCCTCCATACAGAAGTGGAGGCTGACAAACGATCAACCTTATGACTAATTTAATTCAAAATTTCATGTACATTTGCATTTTAGATGCTAAATCTGCGGTTCAAATTTCACTTGATTACTCTATGGCTTTTGTAGCTAACGAGTTTTTCCTTACACGAATAGCCACACAGACAGACAGATTTCTTTTGAATGAATTTTGTTCAAAATATGACAGAAATCTACAAATTAGGTCATAATTCCATGTTCCAGTTTTTTAGCTCAAAAGCGTTTTTGAATTATCGTATTCCCAGGTAGACAGGCTAATATAATGTCATAAATGTAATTTTTCAAATACGGGATAGCCTCAAGCGTGAAGATTTATTAAATTCTCACTTTCGAATTTTTGAAGATTACAATGCTTAGTATATGTATATGTAATGTATTAAGAAGTATAAGTATATGTATATGTAATCTCGTATATGAAGAATACGAGAAAGCATCTCATATCTTTTGTTTACGAGAAAACAAAAGCAGTAAAACTAGATATATATTTTTTAGTGGTCAGTTTTGTCTTCAAAAATTTAAACATCAAATTTGGATCAAATTGATTGCCGGGTTAACCATCTATCAGTCTTTTTATTACTTCGTTACTTTGCATGAAATTTTTGCTAATGTGTAACTACAATTGTAAATCTGAATCAAATTGTGACTTAAGACGGTCAAGAATTAGACGTCTTTACTGCATACTAGCATTTTTCCTTCGTTCTATAAAGTACGAACTTCCACTGCATTGTGTCACTATGTATGAATATCGGAAAGAGATGGAATAATATTAAAATGTAATGGAAAAAATATTGATGAAATGTGAACACACTTTCATGTGACAACGTATTATGAGACGACCACATTTCGCCGATTCCATCTCATTAAGGGGCGCATGATGAGCACATTTCCAATATTCACATTTGACCTTGGATTTTCTGCTACTCCATATGCTATTTAGTTCTGTGTTGTTTTTTTTTCACTTGTATGTGAGTGTTGTGTTATTTCTGAGCGCTTTTATTTTAACTCAAAATTTCGTATTGATATGGTTAGTTCAAGAGGTAAGAAAGCTTTCAGGAGTGGTATGAAGAAAATTATGTATAATATTATTAAGTACTGTAACCAAGAAGCAGAACACGTGGAATTATTTACCCCTGTCACACATTGTATCAAGATCTTATCATCACTCAAAATGAAATATTTTAAACAGAATAAATTCTTGCTTATTTATTGTTGTTAAGATATTGACAAAAAATTCAATTTATATAAATAAAAATGAATGTTATGTCTCTTATGCGCTGTCGAGCCGCTCATCCGATTACGATAAAACTTTGAATACTTATTACTTGTACTTACTGTATGGTTATAAGCATGGTAAAATTGTGTTTTTATATAAAAATGAATTTTTGTTCGTATCTTACGCAATGCCGTATTGTTCAACCGATAGCGATAAAACTTGGAAAAACCTATTGCTTACACTTCCTCGAGGGTTATATTTTAAAACTGATAATTTACAAAAGTCAAACAGCAAATGGCACATCCCATTCGTAATTATTCGTACATATATCAAACAAAATAAAATGATTATGATTGATGTTGAGGGAAATGAAATCGATAATGCCTTATGAAAGCGCTAATTTTTTTGTTCTCATTTAATGAATAATCTCCTACACAGGATGTTGTCATTCAGAGTGCTCACCATTTTGCCTGCAGCAAACCGCATATATTATTCAGAATTGATCTCACACATACAAAATAAATTATTTTTATCAATGCCGATTAATGAAAGTGATCTATAATCGAAATTTTCGAATTCCAAACAGTAATTTTGCAATTGATTAAGTGAATCTAGAAACGATATTTTGATTGTACAAATGTATATCGTGTGGATCGAGTATCAGAATCGAAAAAACAATATGAGGCAAGAAACGTGGTGGAGAAGATGTGCTCACTCCACGCATTTCCATTTTCTCTCAACATTCTGTTTGATTTCAAAAGACTGCAGTTACCCATTCGATTTGCATTTTCGATGACCATGAACAAGGAGATAGGTGAATCACTTCATGTGTGGGGACTGAACCTAAAAAATTCATGTTTTTTAGATAGCCAATTATATGTTGTATGCTACGAGTCGGACAGTCAAGAAATATATTTGTTTCTGCTGAAGATGGAAAAAAAAAAAAATATTGTCCACCCTAAAGATCTTGAATAATAACGTTAAAAAAATTATTGATACTTATCCTTTATATATCATTCAATTTTAATGAATGTATTCATTTCCGATACGAAAATAAATGTTATTCTTTCTATTATTCCTAATTAAATAAAATAGTTATTTTAAATTTGAAACGATATTTCCAAAATTATTTCTTTTACGGCAGCAACGCGCCAGATACTAGCTAGTAACATACAAAAAAAAATCATTATTATTTTGTAAAAAATTTTACGAAAATAAATTTTTTATTTATTCTTCATAATTTAATGTTAATGCCCCTTACATGAAATAAAAATTGGTCTGAAATATTTTGTTAGTATGTTAATTTCTTCTATATTACTACTTATCCGTAATGTTTACGTCCTATGAAACCGCAAGTAATCCGAATTTACTACATTGTTAAATGAAGTAAACTGCTCCTTTCATTTTTCCTCTTACCCCTATTTTGACGTATTAAACCGATCCTAACGCATATGCAAAAGAGCTGAGAGTATTACAAACAGTACATTATCATACTTTCGTCTTATCTCGGTCTTCGTTTCAGAAAAATCTGATTACATAAGATTGTACTAGCATTGGCCAAGGTAGTCCACTACAAAACGCTCCATAATGCGTGAGTAATAAACAAAATCGAGATTAGTAAAACTACTCTCACCGTTTTTTTCACCTTTGGGGATGCAAGGTCCAATCCTAAATCAACAATTAGCTTATAGGCAACATATTTATTTCCTTCATTATTCAATTTATGTAGCAAGGATTCTTTAATTGCTCCTTTTTTTCATTTTTAGTATAAAGTTAATTTAAATGCTTAGTAAAGTAAAATACCAGCATGATAAAAGCATGAAATCATGACTCCAGTTGACAAGTCTCTGGTCTGTGCTATATTGGTGCGAGGTCATTTCCCTTCCCTAGAGACTTTAGATATATCCTTACTCTTACATTTATTTTTAAAGAAGGAAGTTACCACTGTGAAACTGTCATACTTTCTACAGATAACATCCATGCGTATTTGTTTCATATTTAGGTAGAGTGTTCAATTCAGAAAGGCTTGATTAATAACGGTAGTAGGACAAATGCGTACTACCACTTTCGTACAGGTCATAAAAGGCCAATAAATCACTCTAAGCCCATTGAAAAAAAGGGGGTAGGGAGTAATTAGTCTAGGTTTGCTAAAAACGTTATCTGTTGGCAAGAGTATTTGGCGGGAAAGGGTATTGGCGTTTTAACTAAGTTCTGATGAGTAAACATGAGAAAAAAAACTTTTGTCTCAATGAGTACGAGATATGCTGACTCTATACACACCATGCCGTTTATCATGAAATTTTTCAAATATTTACTTTGGAGGGTAGGAAAGTGATTTTTTTTTAAACTTAATCCATCAAAAAATAAAAGAAATATTGACTTTATTTTCGTTATAACTTTCTAAAAATTTACAGGGAAAAAAAAAACAGTTTTTACAGCATTTTAAAATTAAAAAAATACGTATAAAAAACCGTACGTAGGAATATTTCCTCATGTCTTTTACCTTATTGTTCAGAATATATATATATAATTTTCCGTATCGTTGTGACCAGAATATGAAGATTAGATTTTTCCATGATGAGTAGGTGTCAACATTGGATATGCTTGTAATAATTTTTTTTGAGATTTTTTGTATTTATGAATAAGATTTAACATGAGAATGAAATACTATTGGAATTTTTTTATTGCCTCCGTTTTAAAATATTGCCATCTTTACCGGTGACATAACTGAAAAAAAAAAAAAACAAATATTTTGTACATAAAAAAATAAACAGAAAATGGGGCAAGTGCAGAGCACACTGAAGGTAAAAAAACAGCGTAAGAGAGTTGAATACTAACTGGACGACAAAGGCGGTAAATTTAAAGTATACGACTAAATACATCAAGAACGCTTGCATTATTATGCTTGAATTTTCTGAATTATTCATTCGCAGTCTAAATATGCTAAATATAGTTCTCAAATAAAAATCAATCAATTTTAAAAGAAAATGTAAAATGGATTTCATTCTAAAAAGTTACACCTAAACTTAATTATTACCATCACAAACGATTCTAATTGTCTTAAAAGAAGTTGATCATTTAAATGTACATTTCAAATGATTAATAGCATATAAGTCAATAAGAGAATTTAACAATTGATAAATTTCCTACTATTTGAAATTAAATCTGTTCAAAGCTTTTGAGCTTCTGGGAATCCAATAAATAATTCATATGAAAATAAAATAAATAAATAAACTTGATATAGCTATAAAAATATATCTTATCTTATATTTAAAAGTCTAGTATTCTCCTTTATATGAAAACTTTATCTTTACATATGAAAATATAAACGAAATATCTTGACTATAAAATATACATGCTTATCCAAAATCTGTATTCTTTCTGCAGAATAAAAATACGCAACTTAAAAATTGTATAAATCAATAAAATTAATGATTTTTTTAATTTTAAGATAATTTACATTGGAGATAACATACTTTTTGTGTTAATGTTTTTAAACACAGAATTGCATGTTTTTTTTCCTCCCAAATATACTTGTGTTAAATTTAGTATCTCTACGCATCTCTATGTTTTAAATAGACTGATAGGCGCATTATATACATTCACTTTTATTCTTAGAAGAAAATCTTATTTTATGAATTGAAATTTTTAGATAAAAGTCTGAATATTCTTCACTTTAGTTTTTGTAAAATGAACAGACACCAAAGAAGTCAGGAAAATCATAAGAAAGGGGGAAATGTGTTGGTCTCAAAGCTCGCACAATAAAGGCTTAATCCTGGCAAATAGTATCAATTCGACTCCTAGAATTTGTAAAGGCAATTCATTCCAATTATTGAAATTCACAATATATATAATTAAAGTAGATTTCTATCAATTTTATTGAACTGTTATCTTTACTTTCATAAAAATGGGTTGCTGCTATTTTTTTTTTCACAAAGTGAGAAACATTAAAATAAAATGAATCACAGATTAACTGTATAAAGGCTAAGGAACTTAGAAAATGCAACCTTCCAGCGGCTAATCAAATTGCAAAAATAACTGAATTAATTAATGAATACATAACTTCTTCCTCATTGTAGTTTATGCACTGAAATACAAACATTGATTTTCAACAGCTCATTATGTGATCGTTTGGTTTACAACAATATATTCATCTTAGCGTGCCATTATAGAAAAGTGAAATAGCTTATCATGTATGCTAAATTAATATGAATTTAGTTCAGTAGTATTGTACAGCTTTAATTCTACTAGCAGAATTTTTGAATCCACGAATCATCTATACTTATAATAAAACTCAATGTGTGTGTGTTGGGGCTCTACAGGCCAGACCGTTGGGCCTACAGCTATCAAATTTGGTGTATGTATACCTAGGAGGTCAGGAATGTGCACCTTTTTTTTAAACAATTAAACAATTTTGGCGACTGACGTATAGGTGGGAAACACTGGTTATGTTTCATTTCAATTGACTCTTTCATACATTTTTTAACGGTCATGATTTCCTCTACAAAATATTCACGAGAATCTAATTATGATAGATTCTTATAACAGATTTTAGTAAAAATGTATTATTTTAATAACTTACATTTGTTCTATTAATTGTGTACAGAAACCTTCATGAAGAATTCGAACCCCACTACATCATAGTGTCATTAAAAACTCATTTGTTTGGGTAATCTACTTCAAATTGCACGTTATCTTTAGCGGTATTGTAAGTTTATTTTCTGGTTCATTAAACAAACTGTGCAGACAAAAAAAGTAATCGCTCTTTATTCTTTAACTATCAAAAATGGTAGAAAATCATGCGCTGGAATATTTACTTTAAATTTCCCTACAATAAAGAAATCAACTTGTGAAAATTCTTCAAAAATAAATTTATAAAGAATAGCCAAATTAAAGAAACATTTTTAAGATAGCCAAATTCATTTAACTAAAAAGATGATTTTAACTAAACAATATGGTGTGGAAATTAGTGCTGAATAATATTTTCAAGATTTATTGATATTTAATCAATTAAAATATTAAGAAAATCGTCCCTACAGACACATTATTATGATTCTAAATATATATGTGTTAAATTTGGTTCCTCTAGATCAAATAAGTCGAAATGTCTATCCTGAAGAACGCCAGCACGCACACATTCTCTCTCACACACATATCATGTTCATTGGATAATCTTACATGTCTCATTTCTGGATAAATCTAACAATAAATCACGAATTTACGAAATAAAATTCCTAGAATATTTCTGTTTCCACAACCCGTTTTCGATCGAAAGATGTAACAATTTTGATCAAATCAATTAAAATTTAAGAGATAAAATTTTCAAAAACCTGTCCCTTCCTCATCTGGAAAATTTGATTCAGGCTTTTCTAACAGAATTATCTTTTCATTTAATTTAAATGCTTACTTTTTAAAATATTATTTTTTAATTGAGAAGAAATCGTTTGTATTTTATGAAAGCAAATAAAACTGCTGAAGTAATTTCTGGTGTGAATATTTTTATTTATACCACACTGAAATAATAATCTTCTATATAAAATACAAAATTTAAAACAAAGCTTCCAAATTTAAACGCTGTTACCACCGTGGAAATAATATAAAAGTGATAACTAAATCATTTTGACATCATAAGACATATATAATATTAACTACACTTTTAAATAAAAGAAGATATTAATATTTGTGTTCTAAGAATTATCTGAAAAGTCTAACTAGAACAAAAAGGACTTTATGTTCTGATACGAAAGTTCTTAAAATCTTTCTCGGTTTTTCTACTTCGAAATTAGCTCAATAAATTCTGAACTGTTAAGAAACATTTGGATTTTTGAAAAGCATATTATAATTTAAATGAACCAATTTCGAATATGCGCTTTATATATATTACCCGGTTTTCGGTTTTGGATTGGTCAGATTTTTCTATTTTTGATATTCTTCATAGATATAAAATAATTTATTTATTTCTCATTTCAAAATTTTCTGAACATGCTATTATGGGTAATTAAAAATAACTGCATTGATCAAGTTTTTGCACCTTCTACATGTTTTATTTCTACATTATTTATCTTCACTTAAATTTCATTAATTAAAACGCGTTAGTGGGGTTATTTTTGAATGAAATATCGATTGTCACAAAACTAAAATATTTCTTTCAAAGCCTAATCTTTTTACTATCATGTTATGGCAGATGATATGTCGATAAAATTGCTAATATCGCGACGTCACCAAAGTGCTTCATAAAATGCAACAATAGGACAATCGATTTTCGATCTACCAGATGATGAAACAAAACAATGACGCAGTTCAATTACCGTTGCGTCGTATCTAAATTCGGTGAAAACGCATAACCTCATGACTTCCGGAAATGACAGGTGGAGAAATAACGAATAACGGATCTGTCTGGAATACATGACTCTTGTTTTCGCCGTAAATAACTTTCCTTGATTTGGAAGAAATCGTTTGTATTTTACTGTCAGTCGATTACATTTTTATGATTAAAATAATCAAGGATGCCAAATCTAATCAGGTGATGGTTTAAATATTAAAAGGAGACAAAGAGTAAATCGAGTCAAATTGACAAAATTCGATAATGCTAAATGGCGCGAAAACTTGAGAGACGAGAATCACAGTTTGCCTGATAAATAGGCTGTTTTAATGATGGCTCACTCTGATTTTCGCTGAATATTTTCTTGTTGAATAACTTGTTTGATTGAATTAAGTACATTTTTAAAAAAATTGTGGGACATTTTTTGACAGTGCAAATTATTATTATGCTTTATAAACTTTAAAAAAATAGTTGCCTACTATTGACAAAGAAAGGCTCAAAATAATTTTATTTCCATAATTACAGCAATTTTAAATGAAACTCAAGCTCAAACATAACACAAAAATTGGATATGAGGTTCAGAATTTAATAACGCTAGCATGCTTTATTTGTGTATGCCAGCAGTATTTTACTAACTTTTTAAAATTTCGTTCATGAAAAGGGTTTATTTTATTTTGTTTTTAAGAATATTAGAACATATGATATGTTTACAATTGAGAGAGATGCATTTAATTTAAACTTTTGCAAATGGTTAATGATATTTTCCCTAATATCCAATCACCGTCCATTCCAAGGTGTATATTTAACAAAATACTTCACATTTTAGAATAAAAAAATAGGATTTAAAAAGTATTTCGACCCTTGATATATATATATATTTAAAGGTTGAAAATATGGTGTCAGAACAATTTTTTATTAATTAAAAGTTTTAATTAATTAAAATC
Organism: Argiope trifasciata; assembly: GCA_026543055.1. NCBI lineage: Eukaryota > Metazoa > Arthropoda > Arachnida > Araneae > Araneidae > Argiope > Argiope trifasciata. The sequence goes on from JAPMOQ010014599.1 coordinate 59,361, forward strand.
AGGCAGCATTCTAATATTTTCCACGTTAGATAATTTTTGAAAATACAGCAGAAAAAGGATTTTTAGATAATTTTTAAATTTAAAAATTTATATTTTTGATACCAAAAACGCTGCTACCGCATATATATATATATATAATCAATTGAAAAATAAAATTTAGAACAATATTTTTTTTTGTTGTTGTTGAAATGAAACTTAGATTGTTGCCCCTAACTTATTTTTCTACTGTTGATTGTTAAAATATTAAGATCCGGCTTATTTTTTCATGATGAATGCTAAGTATACGGTATGCTTTTAATAATGTTTCTGAAACTTTGCTGCATTTACAATGAAGGTTTGGTTCCAGAATCAATGAATGATTTTTAAAAATTTTGAAGTGAATTTTTTCTATTGAATAAGTTTGAATATAAAAAATGCTTTAAAATTTTTTATAAGGAAAGATAGTTTCCGTTAATGTAAAGGTGTAACTAAAAACCAAGCAGTGGTTTAAAATTTGTGAAATGTGCACATTTCTTAACTTTGCAACATTTCCCTCTGATATAATTACTCGCAGATGTAAAGAGATATAGATAGAAAAACTACAGCAATGCGTAACACAATAAACAGAATGATAAATGACATTTGAAATAATATGGATTATAAATCTGTTGCAATTTGAAGCTTAAAAGTTTATTATTATTATTATTAAGAAAACTATTAAAGCAAAGTTGCAAAAATATTTAATTGAAATTTCTAGCAAACATTACTGAGTCGAATTAACTGGTCGCTAAAGGCGGTTAGTAATAAATAAATATAATACTATAATATAAACATAATCACAAATGGTTACCTTTTTGTTTTATTGGAAAATATAATAAATCATGTCATAGTGATAGTATATCCTACAAACATCAAGAGTGCTAAATATTTTAAATTTTATTTTCATACATTTTATCAAACTTTCCCACAATGTGATGTAAATCTATTTTTATCTTATTCTCTAAAGGTTATGAAGTCTATAATGAACCATAATACTGGGCATATAATATTTAATAATTCGCAATAAACTGAAACTCCTTTCGTATACATATTTCGATACTGGTAGTGTGCAAGCAATTCTTATAAATCTATTTATTTTGGAAATGTGACGGCTAGAATTGCCCTCGGGCAGTTGCAAAAATGTTTTCGGTTTAGATGCCTTTTGTAACCTTGGAAAAACATTACACATATTCTCTAGATCGATTTGTAAATCTTGTGATTTACTGCCGCACAATTAAGCAACAGAGCTGTCTTTAAAAAGAGCTGAAAATCGTGGTATTAAAGCTTTATAATGTAGAGAATATAGCAAAAATTTCTATTCATTCTTAATTGGACAGGAGGAGAGCACATCATCCTCAAAAATAAACACCTACATTGTCGACAGATCTAGATTCAAAAAATCATTTTATTTAAGTATCCCTAGAGCCTTTATATAGAGAAACTTGATAACTTTTTCAGAGTAAATTATACAGAATGCCATTGTTTATTTAAAGTGATCATGCTCCATTATTTGAACTAGCTTTATCCTGGAATGGGAAAATGATGTCAAGGTTTCTACATCCCGAACCAGAAATAGCGGTAGCGGTTTGCCGATGGTGAATCACATCTGTCTGGGTGGCAAGCACATTTTCTCTATTTTAATTTCAAAATAATTAATTTTACATTTAATTAAAGCCAATTAAATATTAATTAGCTCAGTAAAAATTTTCAACCTCTTAATTTTCTTTTTTTAATTCAGATAGTTATCCTAATTTTTCTCTGATTGTGAAGAATTTACTAGTATATTTGTAAAAAACTGTTCTTTATTTTTTTTTTATTTGATCATCAAATTTTTTTAGACTTTTTTAGAAATTTAATTGCTCTGAGATCAAATTTTAGAAAAAATTTGGTTTTATATCATTTGTTACTTTAATAGAAAGATTGAAATAAATGTTGTAGTAGTGAATATCTAAATATAAATGTATCACGGAAATATTTAATAGAACTTTAACATGACCTACTTTTTAAAAAACTTTGAATTTGATTTACATTTAACAAAATTCTTACATTCCTGGAAACTTTTTAAAAACTTATAAACATTTTAATTACAGCAAAAAAAAGTAAATGGAACAGGGCTACAATATTTTATTAATGCCTAATATTAGATGATGGTAAGATACATAAAACAACTTTATAAAATAAAACAACTAAATCTAAAAATTCATAAAAAGTTTTAATAAATCAATAAGCATAATTCCACAGACAGATAATCAAAATAGTGGATGAAAATTTTGATTTTTCATAAATCATGATATATCTGAAAAACAAAAAGCAACACTTTAAAAAATACATTTTATCCACTTGCTACTTTGACAGCTATTCTAGTAAATAGTACAAATTATGAGCTGAATGAACAACATTTGAATCAGATGCTTGAAAATCTATCGACTTTCGTCGACATCTATCGCATTGATGTCTTTCTTATTCGGCCGCGGAAAAATGAGACAACTTATTAACAAGTCATTCTGCCAATTTTAACTGTTGCTAAGCGGAGAAGGAGAGAGAGAGAAAGGAAGTCGTTACCGATAGGGGCATTGCCCCTCCTCCCCCCCCTTTTAAGGTCACCTGCGTCTGCAATAAAAGGCCCCACGCTGGTTTTTCTACTTTTTAGTAATAGAAAAAGTGGTCGGCTCAGAATCTCTCCTTTCACCTATCTTTTCAATCCTGTTTCGACGAATTAAACCCGTCCTAACGCATGCGCAAAAGTGCGAAGGGTTTTACAATCCGTTGCTGAACTTAGGGATCCTTTGACTTAGGGGAAAGATTTGAGATTTTTAGAATGTGATTTTTTTTTCTTCATATTTTATAGAATAATTTATTGAAACTCTAATTTTTCATATAAAACTCTCGAATTTATTCAAAATTAAATGAAAGTTTGTATTACATTTTAAAATGTTATTCTGATAAAATAAAACATAATTCATTACATTTTAAAATTTATATTGCTTTATTATTAACTTTTTTTATCTTTTAATAAAATAATTATTCGATTATGCTACAAAAGTTGTGCCTTTTCCGTTTTAACTATTTTCGTTAAAACAACTCTTAAATTTATTTTAAGCACGAGTTACCATAATCCACTTTAATGAAAGTGATCAGCAATTAAAATCTTTGTTGTTTTGTCAGACTAAATTTTGCTGCTTAAAATTGCTGGCAAGACTTGTAAGTACCCTAGGAGTCCTTAGAGTCCAATATTTCTACAAACATAAGACAATTGCACAATAGTTTCAGGGCAGCTTCTCAATTTTCAAAAATTAATTTGTATCAAATTAATCCAAAGGCAATTTTTTCAGTAACCCCAGGAGCATTAGCAGAAATTTTTGTTAACGAATTAATTTAAAAATAATTGCCAAACTGTAACTTTTGATTGCAATACCCATGTGTACAATAACAATAAATGCAAAACCATATCTTAATTTTTGTACCAGAAGAAGCACAATATTTATTTTCAGTTGCCTTGCTGTTTTATGTATGTTTGCATTCAGGTTGTACGTGATAAGAATCAAATTTGAATTATTGCAGAAAATTTTTCTTTTGGAAAGAAATGTACAGTTAATTAAATTATTGTCAGGTAAATGAATATTCATTTAAGAACGGCAATACTATCTCAATGAAGCGGATAATATTAATTAAAATTTATTTGCCTATTTTTTTTAAGGCGAAACGTACTGCTCCAAAAATAGTAGTCGTGTTTAAAATGAACTGCATGACGCAATGCGAGAAAATTTTTCTCTTTGTAGATGTAGAAATCAGGATGAGGTCACACAACAGCAAGCGGTTCTTCGAAACTTATGTAGAATAAATTCATTCGAAATCAACAGCTATTCTTAAAATGGTTATGGCTCAACTTTTTTACTCAATGTGGTGCAATGATTGTTCTTTTATTTTCATGACATGCATCACAGATTTCGGATTTACAAAAAAAGAAAAAAAAAGAAACATTCTATTATCAGAGTTTTAAATGAGAAAATGGCACTCAATGTAGCCTCGATATGCTATATAAAATTACTTGTACTCTTCGAAAATATTGATGCTGATATTATGATATTATACATATCGATTATATACATATAATACGTTCCTCCATCTCAGTATTTTTTTTTACCTCATGTTGAAATTAATGAAATATTTTATTACCTATTTTCGAACAAATTTCTAGTGATAATAATATAGTTTCTATAGTATTTAAATTATTTCTTTTAAATATGCAAGAGAGGCTATATTCTAAAACGTTTTACGCTTTTTAAAAATGCTTATTTTTTAAATGCACTAATAAGTTGTAAAACATTCTGAGGGAATAAAAGCTTTTAATTTGGTAACTTCTATAAAACACTTGTATTCTAGGTCATATTTTTCACTTCTGTTTTGAGATATACACAGATAGTTATATTTTTTGCAGTTTTTATTTTAATGGTGGTGTTGAGTGTATGGATTAAATGGAGTCTTGGCAACAGCAACATTTGAAGTTTCAGAGTTCCGCGGTGTGACAAAGTGGTCACAAGTACCTCCACATCATAATTTTATGTAGCAGTTATTATTTGTAAGGTTAGGGAAAGATTAAAATTAATTGAAACTAGTTTAAACGAGAGCATAAAGCTCTAATGTCATGAAATTTGGTGCAATTATTAAATTAACTGTTATGATATAATTATTAATAGAAAAATAATATTCTGATTATTTAAAAAAGGAATATAGAGCTTTAATGATATTATGTTTCACTTGCATTTTACTATGGAGACTGATTCAATTAAATATTTTAATTAGCTAATTTTGCAAAAAATCCGGAAAATTTCACGTGATTGTAGCTGTAAGCTTTATTGTAGATTGACTGTAGCTTTATTGTAGCTGTCTAAGGCCGAAAAAGAGAAAACATCGACCTTCCATTTTTAGCTTAGAAACGGAAACAAATGGCTAATGATGTGTTAACAATTGCTTCAAAAATTGAGAGCATAAAGGCTAGTTTTGCATCTTTATTATGAATTAAATATTTTTCGTTTACTTGATTTCTATGTTTTTATTTTAAGGCAACTATTAATTTTAAGCATCTATATTTAATAATTGAAGCCTTTCGTTATTCTTCAAATATTATTTATTTATTTATCTATGCAAGCTTTGTTTTAGTTATTATATTTTCAAAAGTAAAATAACAAAATAAATGTTCAAAAAAGTCCAATCATAAATTTTTATTTAAATTGATGTAATAAAGATAAATATTAAATTAGGATCTTCAGGATAGTTTCAATCCATATAGGTTTTTTTTTTGGTAATTAGTTAATTATATTTGAGATATTTAGATTTAAACATTTTATTTTGTTCATTAAGTTTGTCACTTAATTTTAGAAACTTTCTTTCAGATTATACTTTTTAATGTATCTTTTTTTTTCAAGAATTACTGATTGTAACTGATGTAAATTCAACTGATTATTTAACTGATGTAAATTCAAATTGATTTCTTTTCTTTAATAATTGATTCTTTTTTAAAAACATTTCTTAGAATTTTTCCATTGCATATCTACAGTATAAATAATTTTTACTTCTTTATTTTCAACGATGTATTTCAATGTGTATACCTAATGCTCTGAAACAACGTACTATATTAGAATCTTTCGAATTAGAAAATAATCTCTCCCCAACGGCAATTTCGTATTCTAACAGAAAAACCTTTAGATGTTAACCAATAAAATGAAAGAAATTTAGATAAGCTTCTTTTAAATTTTGGACTTACAATAATTGGATGCTTAAATTTTAACTTTGCAATAGGATCAATAAATTTCTGGTGGATATTCAAGTATATATCTTTACAAAAAGTTGTTCGTGAAAATTGTTTTGATACATTTATGAAATAGATTGAATTGAATTTCGAAATTCTCTTATCTGTTACTTTGGATTTTTAATTCAAAGAGATCTTCATAATTTATTAGAGCATGAGTTTCAATCAAAGTTGAATTTTGCAATGTTTTTTGTTGCATAATTATCCCTCTGTTATCAAAGCATCTTGTAGTTTAAAATCATTAACAATCAAACGATACTTATATTTACTTGAGTGTTTGTCAAACTTGATCTTTATAATAGTATTAGCGAAGTATACAGATCTTATATCCTTCAGATTTTCTTTTAAATTTTCAAAATTGTTTAGAATCACTACATAATTAGGAATATTAAAATAAAAAAAATGAGTTAATTAATTGTATCATTTAAGATATATTTCAAATTTCTTTTTTAAGAGTGCTTTAGCATAGTATTGCTAATTATATTTTGAACAGACTTTGCAATAAATTTTCAGATTAGTGAAAATATTATACTGCTTTTATTATGATTATTTTTTAGTTCTGTAAATCATATGCCTCTTTTTTTATTACAGATTTCATAATAGTTAAATTTTATTGTACTTTGAATTTTGATAATTAAATACTAATACTATTCGACGGATGAATTAATTTCAACAGTTGTCTTTAAAGAACTGCGTGTCATAATTTCGTGCACTGATTCTTCGAACTTTGGCCAAGAAGATGTGATTTACCTCCCTACCCTTGTTTCTTTCACTGACAACAGCCTAAATTCTAAAGGCCCGAGAGGAGAGATACGGTTCGGTAACTGCGTAGCTCCACGCCCTCACCCGTACATCATGACGTCATAATGATGAGCCATCTTGCACGTGCCGTCCCCAGTGGAGCGAATGCAGATGCAGGAAAATTCAAGCAACTGCGCATGCTCGCGGTATGTTCTAGAATTATCTAGAAACTATTGTCTGCTACATTTAATAACATTGGAAATGTATATTCACTGTAATTAAAATCGAACAGAATCGAAAATTATCATCAAGGAAGCTCTTAATTGTGATATTCATTCTGAGATTTTCCAAACACTGAAATTTTCTCAGGGCGCCTTTCTAAGAAAAGCATGCGCAGTTATGTAGTTATTACTTTCAGAATATCACTCCAGGCATCCTCTGCAGCCCCGATCGAAGATGTTCCAGAAATATCTCGAAAGAAGAGGCATATTGATTATTAGGTGCGCAGTATGCTTCTTCATATACTAGAGTGTCCATGATGGAGAGGATTGCGCAAAAATTGCGGCAAATGTTTAAGCCGCCATTTTTACCAAAAAAATAAAAAACAGACTTTCATAATTATACCTGTATACAGAGAGAACTGCAGTTTTTGCGAATCTCGAAGTCGTTAATTGCACATAATATTAAAGATCCATGATTCGAATTTAATTGATTTATATATACACTTATTTTTCTATGACACAATAATTCAATTAGGAAGTTATTTTAAAGTTCACAATCGTGAGAAATCATTCTCATTGGAAATAAAACTAAAAAATGTATAATTTTTTTTATAAAAAACGTTACCGTTCGTAAGAAAATATAACTTAATCTAATCATATTTATATTTTAAGAAAATGTATTTTTTAAATATAATTTTAAAAGCATTTTAGAATGCAGTTATACATATGAATGAAAAATAATATGTACGTGTCATTTGCAATAATTTAAACCTGAAATGTTCGATAAAAAATAATGTGATTTTTGAAATATCTTGGAAATATTTCCCTAAATAAAACTTAACTAGATTACTTTTATGGTATCGAATAATGTAGGGTTATTGATGTTAGTCATTAAATGATTACTATTTGTTAATTAAAAAAATTACACGCACAATTCGAATAATACATTTTCTCTTACACAAACTTTGGAGAATCGATAATTTATTCAGTTTTGCACTACCAGATGGCAGTACCTCGCAGAGAAATAATTCCAGATCGATCTGAAGCCAGGTGCTGCTTTCTTCTGTTTTCAAGCTTAAGCTTTTACTACTACTATAATATTTTAGAAAATTAATAGCATCAAAATTTCTCGCATTCCTTTGGTGAGTATTGGAATGTTTTGTTTCGAAATTCATCTGCATTTTCATGTGTCCAACGACTATAATTTTTTTAATACACACAGTAATTGGACAAGATGGCGAGTAATGTGCCGGTTTTCCAATGATCTGTTTGCTGTTCATATCTATTATCAGACGCTCTTTCGGCTTAAAATCAGTGACTTCGTCAACAGGTTTGCCCATAACGAATGCCATATAAAAAACATATCTTTAATATGTATTGGTAGTTGCAACGGTGAATGAAAAATATCTAATTCTAATTACACATTTGAAATGGAATTTAGTCCAGCTGCATACATTTCGAACAAAAATTATTGTATTCTTTGCAAAAATTTAAAAAAGAAATAAACAAAAAATTTATATATATTTTTTTTCTTTGAAAATGTTTGTGATATTGTTTTCCTTCATGGTAATTTGTAACCAAATAGCGATGTCGTATATCAGGGCATACTAAATATTTGTCACTCAATGTCATTTTTTTTTAGATTTTTTTTTTTTTGAAAAATTATTCCAACAGTAAAATTTCCAAAATAAATATCGTTCGTCGAAATTTTCAAACTATAACCAGAAAAAAAAATTAGATTTACTTTACTATGACTTATTCTAAAATCCTATACTTTTCAATTTAACACCTTAATTTATCCGGTGTTTTTAGAAGCGGCGTAGGTAGAAAGTTTAGGAGATCATTAGGACAAACATCAGTTAGGAGAATTTTAATATTGATTATTGTTATTATAGTTATATATTGATTATTGTAGATCAATTTTGGCTGCATTTTTATATTTATTTCAACGAGAAGGTTTTGATTTTCTACCATACTAGAAATTCTCATAAGCAAAGAAAAATTTTGAAATTCTTGAAAAAGCAGATAAATTTGCATTTGGAATTCAGAATGCGGAGCTATATAGTATATTTATTGGTATACAGAATATTGTTTGTTGGTTTTCAATATTCTGCTTAATACTAGAAAACATTTGAAAAGTTAAACGAAATCTGTAAAAATTTGTTTAATTAAATGCTGTAATTAATTAATTTAATTAATGTTGTAAAAATTTGTTAATTATTTCTAAATATTGCACTAAATAGAATTAATCGGGCATTTTGAAATTACTTTACTAGTTTTATTTAGAAATTTTTTTATTTAGCTCTGGTGATGTTGGATTTATCAGGATAATATATAATTACAGTTCACTCCGTTTATACGAACAAAGGTTTTTCTAGCAAATAATTTTCTTTCAAACGAGTTCTCAATTAAGTTGTTCAGACGACAAAAACGATTAATCCACATAACTGAAAATACTTGTTTTTAAAGAATCGTCAACAAGCTCTTCATCGCATTTTACTGTTCATGATGTTTTGATTGCCCATTTCTAAGCATTATGCAGTAGATAATTTCATAATTTCTAAATGGTTGGTTGTTCTTCATAAATTTGGGTCAGTTTGGGCTGCATAATTGTGACGATGTTTTTGTTTAAAATATTAGCATGATAAAAATATTTTATTAAGTATAATTTATAGGAAGAGAAATTACAAAAAAATACAGCTGCACAATTTTTTGACTAAAAATAAATTACCGACTCAAAAAAAAATGAAAAATATTTTTTTATTTAAAGCATTTTCTCCAATTAGAAATGTATCGGATTTACTTCTAACGCCTTAGAATCTTGTTAAGTCACGTTTAAAATGGACATCTTATGTGATTCATTAATGTATATTTTACTTCATTTTCATTGATATTATTTTATATTATCTATATAGTAGTAATTTTTTCTTAAATTTAAGTTTTCTTATCTTATTATCATTCTTTCCCTTTTACCTTATCGTACACGACTTATACAAAAAGAAAATATTACAAGTGGAAAAAAAAAGCAAAACAAAAAAGAAAATGCCAAGATTTTGATGAATTCCTTTATTTCGAACTTTTCCGCGTCTAGAGTATTTCTCAATTTTTCGATTAACATTTTTGTATGTATGCGAATGCTATAACTCTGAAACGGAAAGTATTAGACAAATTTGATAGTTTTCAAATACAAAGTACTCTGTACTCTCAGTATCAACTTTTGGGTATAATTCACCTTCAAGTAGCTAATCGTTAAATCCGTCTGTGGACATGCATATCATAACACAACAAGCTAAACTAATGAAATTTGGTTTATAGTCTTGGTATCAAATTTACAGATTTATTTTAGATTTTAGATATAGTTTGTCTGTAAGAAGAACTTCGAACTGCATGCGTAATTTTCTCCTCTATGCTAAAAAGCTTCATACAAAATATGAAAGGCAAAAGTTTCCAGTGTTTTTGAATTATTCAATAATTCAACTGTGGTTTCACCTGTCACAAAGAGAAAATTACTGCCATAGACTATGCTATCTCCTCCCAACAGAATTTTATTTAAATTTTAGGAAATTAATTTTCTTTTTTAATTTGAGGAAGCTAAAATGTTTTTGCAGCTCATGTACATTTGTTTATTTTTATTGTTGATCATATTTTACGGTATTCGAACCCATCAGCATGAACAATGACAAAATTATTGGCATCACCACACCTTTAATCACTGAATCTCGTTATTATACTAGTAGGGGTGCTGAAATTTATCATTGTAATTCAATTAAAAAAATCTATTATTTAATTATTAGTGATTGGAAAATAACAATTAGATGTTTTACTTGTTCCTAGGAAATGAAGCAATTATATCTAAATAATTATTAATTTTTAAAAATACTAACTAAAAACTATGCTTCAGAATAAATTTCTTTAATTTTATTTCCTGAAATCGTTTGTCTCTTTTTTTTTGCTCAATCTCAACTGCATAATTTTATATATATATATATCTGTTATTGTGGGAAACGAGCCGTCCGACACTCTTGCCGGGGAGGCCAGAGTAGTGGATCCCATCCCTTTATGTATTACGGCTTTGGATGCCAATGCCGTGGCAAGACAGAGGCTCAGTACCAATGGAAAGAAATTCTCACTGGCAAATCTAAATTATAAAAGAGACATCACAACCATAATTGAAAGACTCAGAACAGGTATATGAGGGGGGCATAAGGATCTTGCTTGATGGTTCCAGACTATGAAGAATGCAAACACTGTCCAGTTGTGCAGCTGAATCCGGAGCATAGTTTTAGCTATCGTTCATTATTTCAGTTCTCTTCAAAATAGACGTTGACTGCATCAGAGATATTGTTTTATTTCGATCAAACTGAAGATGTGGCTAGGGCTGTTCTGAATACTTTCGGTCCAATCTAATTGTTCCCCTCTCTGTCCTTTTTTTTATTGCACAACAACATCTGTTATAAAATATTTTTTGTTAAATTTTAGCTATAATTAATTATTCTTCATTAAAAAAATTCATTTCCAAATTTTAGAACTGCAGAATTTTTTTTCTCAATGGCAAAATGTTTGGATATCCGTTTAATATTTTTGATATTGTATGTTTGTCAAAGTCATTTTATTTTCATGATTTTTGTAGGAGAAACTAATATCTCTCTTATTTATTAGAGATTTATTTTACCATGGTGCGCGTCAATCATAGTGAGTTAAAAAAAAAAGACTTCGCGTCTCCCGTTTTTCTTAAGTTTTTCTATTTAAGTCTGAAACACCTAAAATACATTGGATTAGTTTTCAATGGATTTGAATATTGTTTGTAAAATTAAACAAATTAATAATACACTGAAAAAAAAGTTAAAAAATGAATGATAAACTGAAATTAAAATAAAAATTATAGAAATTAGGTATGCCTGGATCTCAATGCTTATTTATAACTCGACTCTGATTATAATGATCACTTATTTTGAAACGTGGTTCTTAATAATTAAATAATGGACCTGTTCCTAATACTATTGAAATTTATGTACGATAAAACTTTATTTTACAGAATTCCTCATGCGGTGTAAAAAAAAGATGCCAAAGGAGAAGACCAGAGTGACTTATACACCTGAAAATTTAGATCAAGCTCTGGAGGATTTAAGAAATAATGGAAGTCTGCGAGAAATTGCTAAGAAGTATGGTATTCCAAAATCTACTCTACATTTTAAATTGAAGAATCCTGGGCACAAGACTACATTAGGTCCTTCCACTATTTTGAGTGTGGAAGAGGAAGCTTTATTTGAAAACTGGATTCTAGAACTGGACAAGAAAGGATTCCCTCTGAAGAAAGAAGATCTTCAGAGCAGTGTCCAGAAATTCTTAACTGACAATCCACGACCAAATCCCTTCAAAAACAACTGCCCCGGAGAAGGGTGGATGCGAGCATTTATGAGACGACATCCTTCCCTTAAGTTCAAAACTAAGTTACGAAGTGAAGGTGGCACAAATACAAGTGTTTATGTATCGGAACAGGATGTTCGCAAATGGTTTGCAGAAATCCACCTGTATTTAATAGAAAGGGACTTAATGGATGTTTTGAATGACCCAAGACGCGTCTTCAATGGAGCTGAAACTGCTTTCAGGCTTTTTCCTCAATCAGGGAAACTTTTATCACTGAACGCCAAGAAGGATTTAACCGGTTTCGACGATGATAACTATAGAGAAATAATTTCAATGGTGTTAAGTTTCTCGGCTTCTGGCGAATCATGCCCACCGATGCTTGTATATAAACAATCAAATATACCGCATGATCTCACTGACGGTTTACCGGGAGGCTGGAGTGCTGGACAGACTGAGAGTGGTCGGATGACACCAGATATATTTTATGAATATCTTAGAGATATATTTTACTCTTATCTTCAGGAAAAAGCTGTTCCTTTACCTGTGATCTATTTCCTTGATGGCAACAGAACTCCTATTACTTTTGAAATTAGTGAGCTATGTAAAGAACTTCGCATAGAATTGATTGCATTGTATCCTAATGCGATAAAAGTTCTTCAGCCTGCTTATGTTGGTGTCTTTCAACCTGTAAAAATGGCTTGGAAAGAAGTTTCTACGGCTTGGCGTAGGGAAAATCAAGGTCAGGAAATTTCTAAAAGACAATTTGCTACAGTATTAGACATGGCATTGAAGAAATCATTGAAACTATCAACACTGAGATATTCATTCAAAATATGCGGTTTGGTACCGTTCAATCCAGATGCTGTCGACTATAAGAAATGCTTGCCAAATAATAGCCAAAATGTTTTTCTTATGCCAAAGAACAATCAAAGTGTTTCGCATTTGGAATCAACGATCTCATTTTCTCAATTTCTAGATGCAGTTGGCCCAGCTAAATATGAAGAATTACTTCAGATACAAAACATGGAAGAAGCAAGCGAAGATTTCCAAATATTGCATAAATTATATATGTTATTTCACCATTCAAATGATATTTTAGATACAGACAGTCCTGAAGCTACTGATCTTAATGATTCTGTGACATTACAATCTGAGGATCCGGATAGCTCTACGGCTTTAGAGGATATACAGGCAAGCTTTAATGTGCCTGTTTCAACTTTTGAGTTAGCAGAAATTATTCAGACGGCTACACAATGATAATCTCATTATGAAAAAATGATGTTCTTATGATTATCGACGAAACTATTTCTGATGATTACTTTGTTCTAAATTAAGTTTAGATTTTTAGAGATGGCACTGAACATAATTCCACATCACAAACTCCTTTTTGCAATTTGTTTGAAATATTATTAATTGTTCAATATGATTGTCTAAAGCTTCATTTAGAAGCTATTACAGATAACATTTTGAATATCTCTTTTGCTATGAATTTGATGATGCAATATTTAACTACTTCCAAATTCGCGTTTTGAATTATTATTGAAATAGAATAATTAAGCCAAATGTTGAAGCTACATTTTCTTAAAAGAGGAGGTTGTATTGAATGAAGGGTGCTTCGAGCGGATTTGAATTGGTTTAATTTTGCATAAGAAACTATCGATTAAAGAACAGTTAGCGATAAGGATCCCGAAATCTGTACTAAACTGCATATCTGTATTCAGTTTTCAGTGATCTTCAATAAGACACCAAAATTAATGTCGCTTTCAAAGTAGTGCTTATAATTCTTTATATTTTTTTTCCAAAATGAGAGATACATTAAAAAATAACGGTTTTTTTTTAATGCTTTAAGTATATTTTATTTTAGTAAATAATAGTTAAAATAAGAACTTTGTATGTATTGAACAACTCTGTATTTATTTGAATTAATTTCTTTTGAGAAATTTACAAAACATCAGAAAAAAAGTGAGGTATTGAAGGTGAATCAATATTAATAACTAAAAAATTCATAATTTCCTATTAGTAATAATTCTTTCTAATCATAATTTCATGTTTGCAAAAAACATTGTCCGCTTGTATTTTTACTAATTATGTCATCATTTCTACTTTTTTTTCTGTATAACATCAGATGTTTTAGCACTTCATGTGAAATCATAAAATAAATGAATAAATAAAATTGACTTTTATCATCATTGGTGGTATCTTCAAAAAAAAATTATGATATCGAAGCTGATCTATGAGTATGTAAATATTTTGAAAAGTTTGAAAAAAGTTTGTATTAATGGATGTTGATTAAAATTTCATTTGCATAACAAATTAATTCTCTGTCTAATATAATTTTCTGTCGTTGATTTCATTGTTATTACCATTTCCAAATATTTTTTAATGACATTGATAAATGGCAAAAACTTTAATTATGTATATTTATGTAAGATTTATAAATATTAATCAACAAGAAAAAGAGTCTCCAATTTGATTTAGAAGACTATTAAAAAATTTCCGAATAATTAAATTTTGTAACCATTAATGAGTGTGAAATTTTAGATAAACATCTATTGATTAATTGTCTTTCTTTTTATTTTTTACTCCAAATGAGCTTGAATGTGTGCAAAAAATTCTTTCCTTGTGGTAAATGAATCCATACTAATATTATAAATGTGGAAGTTTGGATGGATGGATGTTTTTTACTCAATCACGTTTAGATTAGTTTGAAATTAGCACCAAGATAGATTATAGTCAGGAATTGAGTGGTTAATTTTTTATTAATTAAAGACTAACTTTCGTGCCAAAAAGCTGAGGCCAAATCCTGCCAAATATGAGTAAGACTCCGGGTCCCCCCCCAACACTAATCCGGTTAAGGTTAACAGAATTTCGACCTATTATTTCAAACGATTCTGTTTCTTTTTCTAGTGTTTAATGCATTTAAAAATCAAATGTTGTTAATCAATTAATCTTTCGGATTCATTCTGAAGTACTTTTAAATTAAAAGAAAAAGAATAGATATAAATTTCTAATCTGCATTGCGTTACCCTAACTGTCGTAGGAAAGACAGACATGTGCGTTAAGGCCTTATCACTCGGTGAAATTTCGTCAGCACTTTTCCGTTTCTACCCTCAAAAACCGGTCAAGCAAGTTTCATAATCGACAATTTTTTCTAACTAGTTTGAAAATGCAGTCGGAAATATTGTCCGCAAACGAAATTCAACCAATCATGTGAAACTTTGAAGTGACGCCACACAAATGACGTCACTTTCGTTGTTGTTTGCTGACGGAAAGTGCCAACGATATTTTGCCGTGTGATAAGGCTTTTACGCCAACTGCCGTTGAAAGTTCGCGGGTGATTGTTGACAACTGTATTTTCATTTAAATTGAAAGTTTAAAAATTATGTGTATAATACTGTTGCAGTTATCTTAATCTCAATCAATAAATAAAATGGATTTGACCGGACTTGATTTAATTTTTTTGGGGGAGGGGAGGTATACTATGTAAATAAACCATTTTTATGTTATTTGTGTGTTTTTGTTATTGTGTTGTGTTTTGTTTTGTATTTATGTTATGTATTTTTCATATATATATATACTTTCAAATGTGTTATTTTTAAATTAAGTTTAATTTTTTTTTTGATTTGTCATTATTTGATAGTTTTTCGTAGAAATGTATTAAAATTTCCAAAATTTCCACGCGAATAGAGTCGCGGGTAATAGCTAATCGTTAATAAATTCTGTGCGGAAAGCTGTTACGGTGCTGCCATCTATTGATTATATCTAGAAAATTTGATCCAACGTTTTCCTGCAAATATCTGATGTCTGAATTATTGTGCTGCCATCTACTGATTATATTTGGAAAAATTTGTTGTAAGGAATTTTTTTTTTAAAAGTTATTCAATCAAATTTCGGTCATTCATTTAAATAAAATAAATCCTTTCTTCGTTATATTTTTTACTGTAGAAAATTTTCAAATTCTATTTTTAAAAAATCAAGCAAAATCTTTTATTTTAAATTTAATTTCGTTAGCGTTAAAAAATGGACTTTATGAAACCAGTATATTTAGATGATAATTAATAATAATTATTAAGTATTAAAGATAATTACTAATTTTAATTATTGTTTTATTTCCTCTAAAAGTCATTGCTTTTTAAATTAATTCTGTTTTTGTTTTTTGTCAAAAGTTTAAGATAATAAAATGGCATGTCTGATGATAAATCAATTTTAGGTAACTTTGATTAGTTAAAGAAAAGTAACTTTATTCTTGTAATATCTACATAATACCGATACTAAAATATCTATTTATTTTGTTTGGTTCTTGTAAGATAAAAAAAAATCGAGGTTGCTTATAGCCATAATATCTGCATCTATAAAAAATGAATAAATTCAATTTAGTTGTCATAAAAGCTATCTCAAACTGACATATTTTACTTGAAGTGTGTTATCCCATTTGCACATCTTATTGGAAAGATTTACAAATAGAATTGGGGAAAAAACTAACATGAAATAGTTACACCTTATAAACTGACTCCATTGTTAAATGCAACAATATAAATTAAACATTTTTTACAATTTTATTAAAATTAAATTATTAAATTATTAAAATTAAATTCTTTTATATATTAGGAAATCAAATTAGTAACTTTTGAATTGCTACACAGTAATATAAAACAATTTTCAATAAATTTTGAGAAATTATCCGTTTTTTTTCTTCCCTATTACGTAAAAATGGGTGTATGCCTTATTATATATATTTAATAACACTTTCTCGGGTATTTTAATTTTAAAATATGTTCGGTTTTCTCCCACACTAATTTCCTGGATTTAAAAAACATTAGGTTGATCTCCAGTTAAATATTTCACCATCCTTCCTTTGGGAGGCGTTCAAAAATAGTACAAAAGTCAGTAAAAATTATTAGTCCTTATTGTACTAACGTCACATAGCCCATTCCCCCCCCCTTTGATACCAGCATCATAATTATGATATAGATGCTCATCATCAATTATGATAATTGTTTATAGAAATGGTTATATTATAAAATAAATTTTTAATTTGCAGATGAACAATCTTTCCCTAAAGAGAATGGATAACATAATTAGAGGCGGTGTACATCTTTAAACTTTTTAAAAAATCTATCCCTATTTTATTTATAACTAGCCACCTTTGTCGGCCAGCCGGTTCGCCAATATTGATACCCTTTAAAATGGTCAATTAAATACTTTATTTAACGTCATTGTCAATAAATACTTTATGTAACGTTTTTTAAATAGCCACTTCATCAAAATATTATTAAGGTTCAAATTTTGATAGTCATTTAATTCACTCATGCACTTATAATAGCCTTAAGTCCGTAATCTACTATATGTCTCTTTAATTATCTGTCAGCTCCCCTCAAAATTTCATTGTTAAATTAAAGTGGACAACATTTAGGTGCAATTGATGTAAAAATACATTTTACTGAAAATATTAATCTTTTTTTTTAATGTCAATATTGAAAACAGAATACATCAGTAATTGAGTCTTGTGTGTACTACAGAATAATTTTCAAATTTATATAATACTTGAAGAATTATTCTACAAAAATTTCTCCGATTCCCCTCTTTTATTGATTGTTGATATTCAAACATTCATAAATCAGTCAGTTTTACAGACTTACTTAGTTGATTGAAGTTTATTTTTTTTAATTTAAAATATTAGCGCATGAAAAATATCTTGTTTAATATGATTCACAGAGCCCAGAATCTAGATAAAAGCTAAACTTTCTTCATTTATTAAAATACTAACCGCCTATGGCGTCTAGTTGGCTCCATTAACCAGGAGTAAGGAGTTCTTAAATTTTCAATTAAATACTTACGCATTTTGCTATCTTTATAACTGTTCAGCTAAATATATTCAAACTTCTATAGTCATTTAATCCATATTATTATAGAAACTTTATATCATAACATTACGCTTCCATTTAAATATGTGTTGAGCACCACATTTTCCTTGGTTTAATTTGCAATAAGAGTTCATTTAATCACATAGTTTGAGTTTCTGTTAAAGTGATTGCAAAGCACTGATACACTCTTACCGTGCTCTTGCAGCTTAAACTCTACTTTCATTTTGTGAGAAATTAATTGTTGGGAAACATGGTTATAATATTTAAAAAAATCATTAAAAATAGATAATTAATTTATAGGTGTTAAAAGATTGTTAACAATGAAATAAAATTTTTTTGACACTTCTTAAGGATTTAAAAAACAATTTTGTGCAGTAATATTTTCTGGAGTTATCGCAGAAAAATTCCCAATGTTAGCTTAATTTTTTAATTAATTAAAATTTCTAAAGAAAAATATGTCTCGGTATATTTTTTCATCCACCACAGTAAATATATGTATATCAACAGCGGTAACTCTAGATTATAAAGTCTGGTGTGTAGAGTGCGCACGCACACACACACGCACACACACACACACACACACACACGCACACACACACACACACAC
Organism: Argiope trifasciata; assembly: GCA_026543055.1. Taxonomy (NCBI): domain Eukaryota; kingdom Metazoa; phylum Arthropoda; class Arachnida; order Araneae; family Araneidae; genus Argiope; species Argiope trifasciata. The sequence continues at coordinate 77,988 of JAPMOQ010014599.1, forward strand.
ACATTCTTATACTCAAACACATATTCATTTGATTATCAGCCTTGGAGAAATTCCAAGCATTGATTGGCTTGAAATTGATTGGTTGTTCTAAAAGAGCACGTTTTAATTATAATATTAATTTTTTTTATAAATGTCAATTTTAATGATTGATTTAGCAAACTGTTTGTGTTATAACTTTTGTTTAAAATATGAGTCACAGAGAAAAGTAGGAAAAAAATCTAAAATTCAGTAAGCAGTAATGCATTTTATGACTCAAGTTACATAAAATATTAATTTCATTTAGACCAAGCTAACAATACTAAGCAATATGTATGCCTAATACTACAGATTTATAAATTATCTATTTGGCCAGAATTTGAATGTATATCCTGTATATACCGTAAATAAAGATGGTTCATTGAATTAATGATATAAATATTGCTAATCGATCATTGAAACCTTTGTCTCGTATTTATTAAAAAAAAAAAATGTAACATTTAGTATTTATGTTATTTCACGTGCTTTACATCGCGTGCGTTACTGAAAGTTACATTTTTTTAGATTTAATATGCAATAATAGTTGATTTAAAATTTGAGCCTTTGTCAATAGCCTTTGGCAACACTTTGATAAAAGCTAATTTTTTCCCACTGGCGTGCTCGTGTAGATTAAATTTTATTATTTCATCCGAAACATATTGTTGAAAAATATGGTTAAAATATTTATTTTAAAAATTGGTTAAAAACAGAAACTTAAGTTATGTATTAAAACACTGATACCAATAGACAGCTAATTTTTTAATCTTTAACTTGATGCAAAAATCATATTTGTGCGATGATATTTTCGAAAATTATGGCAAAAAACTGTCAAAATTTCGCTTACTTTTTAATTAATTCAAATTCTATTTAAAAATTCAAAAAAAAAAAAACCCCGCCCCGAGGTACACATTCTCGGTATCCAACGTATGTACAGGATAAATTTGGCAGCTCTAAGTGAAACGGTCTGGCCTGTAGAGCGCCAGCATGCATATAAAAAAATTGAGGTTTATTATAAGTACTAACCGCCTTTGGCGACCAGCTGGTTCGACAATCTTAAAACTCTTAAAAATGGTCAATTAAATACTTTACATTACGTCATTGTCAATTAAATACTTTACGTTATTTCATTGTCAAATAAATACTTTATGTGACTTGTCATTGTCAATGAAATATTTTATGTAACTTGTCTTTTATAGCTATTTCATCAAAATATTTTTAAGGTTCAAATTTTGATAATCATATAATTCATTCATGCAGCTATAAAGGTCTTAAGCCTGTACTGTACTATATCTATCTCTAATTATCTATCAGCTCTCGCAAAATTTCAACTTTAAATTAAAGTGTAAATGATTAAACTGCAAATTGATAAAAAACATTTTTTCGCCGAAACTAAGCATTTTTAAAAAATATAAGTAAAAGAGAATCATTATATGTCCTACTAAATAATTACCATAATTTATGTAATATTTCTAGAATTTTTCATCAAAAATTACTCAGATTCATCATAACAATCAGGTTTTAGTTTTGCTCTCAAAAAGATTTAAATGATGCGAATAATAATATTTTATTTTATTTTGGTCTATATACATAATTAAAAAAATAAGTAGTAAGTCTTTTAGTCATAAGGAATAATATTCTACGAAATATTCTTGACACTTCAACTTTCAAATAAATAAATGAAGGTTTCTATCTTCTGCTATCAAATTTGATCCACTTATGAAGTTTTGAATAGAAATGTTTAGATTATTCAATACTTTCATTTTTAATTCAATCATTTTTGAGAAATCCTGGACATTGATTGGGGTATTATCTTTGGAATGGTCGATGAAGTGGTTTAAAATTACCCATTTTTATTCAATAGTGATCTTCAAATATTCATAAATCAGTCAGTGTCAGAGACTGTGTTGATTGAAGTTTATTTCTTTTTATATGAAATTTTAAAAAATCTTCATTTTTTAAATCATTTATAGACTTATGTTACATGCTCTGTAGCTATTTACTTCATTTCGACCCTATTTATAGATGAATTTCTATTATTAAAGTTTTACAAATTAGCCGTTGAATCTTGAATTGAATATGTATATCTATATATTTCTTAAATAAAGTAGAATTATTTAATTAATAATATTGTAGAAATCACAAAATTTTTTCTTTACATTTTCTTTTTAGAAAAAACATGTTTCAGATTCATTTCATTTCATGCAGACACGTGCTGAAAATTACATATTTATAAGTTTTATTTGCAATAATTATTTATTTTTTAGTTTGAGTTTTTTTCCATCTGATGGCAGCATATTGATAAAAGATAATTTTTTCCCTTTCACTCATAGCGTGTTCTTGCAGATAAAATTTTGCTTTACCCGAAATATATTGTCGAAAAATATAATTAAAATCTTTCTTTAAAAATTCGTTACAAATAGAAGCTTAAGTTATATGTTAAAGTACTGATACCATTAGAAAGTAGGGTTTTTTTAAATCCGTAATTTGATGTAAAATTCCTCTTTGTGCGATAATATTTTCGGAAGTTGTAGGGGCAAAACTTTTAAATTACGCTTAACTTCTAATTAATTCAAACTGTAATTAAAAATTCGAAAAAAGAGTTTCCAAGGCGCACCCCGACCTCCAAGCTATACAGCTACCTCCAAATCTGGTAGTTGTATGTTCAACGGTTTGGCCTGCAGAGCGCCAACACACTCACAAATACACACACATTGAGCTTTAATATGAGAATAGATAGATAAAGAAGTACGTGTGCGTGTTGACGCTTTACAGACTAAAACGTATGAGCTAGCTATCAAACAAGGCATATAAATCTAATGATATTCTAAAATAATTTAATAAATTGTCTAATTTTTACCTCAATTCAGCACATATTAACTTCAATCTAAAATATTTCCTTATTTACACACACACACGATTTTGTGACAGCGACATATTTATAGGCCCGCCAATCACCACACAAGTGCAGATTCTTCGACCGGTGGAGTTCGAACTCACAAGCTAAGGGATGCGAGTCCAACGTCCTATCAACCCGGCTATCTCGGCCTTAATTTCCAAGATATTTGATTACTCATTAAAATATTGTTAGTTGTTTTGAAAGGATCATAGGATTCAAGAGGAAAAAAGAAATAATTCATTAATTTATTACGGTTTAATTCATCATGGCCATTTATTATAATTAACTTAGATTTGATTAGATCTTTCATTTTAGAAAAAAATTTCTGTTAAATTTTTCAAAATCGAATTTTTAGAACAAATAATATTAATAGATAGTACTTCTACATTCAGTTACCCATGCAACACGTATTTCATAATTACAAGAGGCTCCTGTCGTTTTCTGTGTTTTTTGGAAGAACATCTATCGTCACCATGAGGTAAAATTTAGAAAATTATAAGTTAAAAAAATCTGAGCGTCTCATACTTTTGTTAGAATTAATTTTTTTTGACAAGTCAGAATTCAAAGACATTAAAAAATTCTTGGTAAAAAATAACCCATCCGCAGGCACGCACGTACGCATATACACACATACTCATGAATATACATAGAAACATAATAAACCAATTTCTTTTAATAAAGGACAGATAATTGCTTTCTGAAACTTAATGCTATTTACAAAAGAATTCATTGCACAAAAATTAAAATAACAGCAGACTTCTTCAAATTTATCCGATAATCATTTAAAAAAATGAAACGTGTTATTTTTTTAAATTTCCGCATCTAATAGTATCAATGTTTTGAAAGTTAGGGGAAAAATTAGATATGAACGCTTCAGCAAACATTGACATGAAATAAACTAGTTTACATTCTCAATTTAACAATCTGACCAAAAAAAAAGATAAAAGATGGAACCATTAAGTAGTATGCATAACCGTTTTAAAAAAGTAATATTTCTCAAAATAAGGTCTCAAGCTTTAATATAAATAGTCCAGCAGTAATAAATTCGATATCAAAATTGTTTAATCATTTACAGGAACTACATCCATTGGAAAAAAGTATCTCAGCCGTCTCTCAGAATGGTAAATATCAATTCTTGAGTGGATATATTTTATGTTAATTATAAGAATGTTATTAGGGTAATCAGTCTTCTTTTTTTTACGATTTACAAATGATAGAATTATAGGAAAAAACAATATTTTACCGGAACTAATGCTTTTTTTTAGCTAATAACTCTTTTCTTTTGTTAGTTTAGTTATATTAACATCCTATTGTAAAGGAACACTAGGGCTATTTTAGGACGGACTTCGTAATATTGAACTAAAGTAAGCCAACGAGGACGATATCTGAGTTGGCGCTCCCCTCTCCACACCACACACGCGGGGACAGATTTAACGTGCACCAGACCCACTTACCCGACGGATCTTCGGTGGAATCGGGTCTCGAACTTGAAACCCTACGGCTCACGAGTCGAGACCTTACCACCAGGCAACTGTGGCCCATTTCCTTTTGGTTCATTCAGGTCTTAATTTGCTTCTTCAGAATCTGTTAGAAGATTAAATTTTAAAATTAATTAAATTTAATTTTAAAATTATGCTTATATTTATTTAAATATTTTTGCTGAAGTAAAATAACTTATTGATCCTTACAGTCCTCGAAAAAAAAGATTTTTATTAACTGATAATCAGTGGGTGTGGTCCCCCATAACTTTCTCACATACTCTCCATTAATGATCCGCTGTAAGGTCACGACTGCCTTGCAAACTAACAGCAAAACACAGGTCTTCGGTGCGAAAGTGCAAATCAACGGACGATAAATCTTTTAACAAACTTGGTAAAAATCTGCATTGAAAATGTTAAAACTGTGAACTTAAACTCATTTTTCTAAGTTGTTAAGTTAAATTCATGCAAATGTACAGCGATACACTATAAACTCCTTGTTAAATTCTGTTTAAATTTTGCTTGGATGCACATTTTAGATCCTAAATTTTATCCATCTAGTTCTCTTCGTTTTGTAATTACCATTAAAATCTCGAATTTGAATTTTTAGACGATATCATTGTCTTCTCTTTGTATATTTTATGTAAGAAAATGGAAATGTATGACACATAAAGAAGCAAAGAACTGAAAATATTGATATCTCATTACATTTATAATTTATTAATCACCATTTCAAATAGCAGTTTATTATATCAATGAAAATTTTATGAAAAAAACTAATTATCCGCGTTTCCTCTTCAAGAAATTTTCACTTTTGCTCTTTATTGCTGTCTGCATCGTTCTGTTATGCACTTATGTTAGTTGTGAGATGGTCGATGGAATAGAGGTCCGCCATCACCATCACCATGGACATAACCACCACCACGGGCACCATCATCATCATGGTCATCACCACCACCACGGACATCACCACCACCACGGGCACCATCATCATCATGGTCATCATCACCACCACGGACATCACCACGGCCACCATCATGGGCATCATCACCACCATGGGCACCATCATCATCATGGTCATCATCACCACCACGGACATCATCACGGCCACCATCATGGGCATCATCACCACCATGGACATCATCATGGGCATCATCACCACCATGGACATCATCATGGGCACCACCATTAATCAAGATCTTCCAACAAAGTTATTCAAAGTAAACTAATCATACGTAAATATAAAACTAATGTTAGAAATAAGAATTTTACGGTTGCCTTATTTTTATATCAAGCTGTGTTCTAATGTTATCGAAAAACATATACTATAGTTTTTATACACAATTTTTGTACAACTCCATTCAATAAATACAATTTTACGAAGGAAGTTTTTTTGTCCTGTTCTTATTCGCTGTTTGGGTATATGAAGTTTGTTCAGCTGTTATGATTTGACAAATTATGTAATAAAATGCTATATTACATTGTAAATTTTTTATTCTTTCAGAAACGCTTATAATGCTTTAATATTTCTGACTTTTCTTATCTTTCTTCTATTCCGTTAACAATTTTAGCTCTTCTAAGATTTTTGGAAAAAAAACCAATATATTTAGAATTGATTTTTATTAAAAAATTTTAAGGCAAGCTCAAATGAAATTTTTAATGAAAGAATTTAGACAAAATTATTTAATTACTTTTATGTTGTTTTTTCATTGATGACAGAAATAACGTGTAGTTTCACTTTTGCTTGGAGAATTTTAACAGCCATGAAGTAAAATCGAAAATTGTCGAATTTGTTATTTTCTCTTAAGAAAATAAAAATTATATGCCGCATATTAAAGAAATTTACTGGTAGTTGGCACAGAATTAAGTATTACAAACAATTTAAACCTTGTGGAGAACAGTTCAAGTTCGAGACAATGAAAAGTAAAAGGGAAAGTATTAATGCTATAGTGAGAAAAAAATAGCAAAAATATACAAATGGATTCTTAAACAAATAGTTTCATATGCATCCATATGTAAACACACAATCAAACACATATGTCTGGATAATTTGTGAGAAACAACACATATGCTATAAGGGAGTTAAAAGTCAAAATTTCATTTTTAAAATCAACATTTTATAGAAGTAGATATATATATAAGAAAAATTAAATTAAAAAAAAAAGACTACAATAATCGTGCAAATGAATTACAAAAGATAAAAATTTTAAAAAGGGGGGGGATAAAATAAAAAAAATCGAAAGAATTAGAAGACACAAATATAAGCCAATAGTAAAGTTGACTTAAGAATATTACTAAGAAAACGATTTTAAGTTAGGGACATTAATATTCTAGACTATAGTATAGAAATAGCATTGTTTATACTTACACGTATGAGCAAATTCAGTAAAAGGAGAAAAAGAACTTGGTCATAACAAATGAAATAAGATCACTGACTAAACCTGAGATGCTAAATTTTTGACGAAGAATTTCCTTACGCTGACAGGTGCCAAAAATATAGAAAACTAAGATAACATCGGTATATGATTTATTTCTATCCTATGGAGCAAGTTTTCAACAAATGAAAAGCAAATTAAGGCAAAATAATACATTAATATTTCACACAAAATAAAAGTGTAAATATTTCATAATATAAATATATTTTTTATATATTTCATATATAAAATATTTCACCCATATTAAAATGCTA
>JAPMOQ010014599.1:100065-166408 GCA_026543055.1 Argiope trifasciata
AAAAAATCCCTTTTTTCAAATCAAGATTTGCGGAAATTAGATCAAAAGCTTAGTATAAATAGGCAAATGTCAATACTTAGATATCAAAGTTTGCTAGAAAGCAATTGCAACGGTTTCAGTCAACTGAAAAGGAATTAAGGCGACTCTCAAAATGGTAAAGATATTTTTAAGAATAATATTAGCTTTATTATAAAGTCTGATTTTTTAACTTAGTATAGTAATACAAGAAATCCATGAGCTTTAAATTAATAAAAAGGATTTGATTTTTAGAAAGTTTGATTTTTTAAAAATGAAGTAGAAAGAGTAGAAAAAGGATACGATGTAGAAGAATTTTTTTACATTGATAATTTAATACTTTGAAGTTTAAATAGCTAATTTATCATATTAATAAAGAATTAAAGAATATCAAATTTTTTACCGACAATTTTAATTCAGTGTATCTTATGATATACATTCGTTCTTTTTAAGTTTAATTTCAAAATGTAGCCCTTTATAAAATTATACATTTTGTTATTCTAATGTAGTAAAATGCTTTCGCGATAGTGTATTTTAATGAATGTGAATAAATGATATTTTGATAAGGACTTTTTTATGAATGTGAAATAATCAATTAACCGATTTCATTTAAAAATATAAATAAAAAAGGATTTTGCTTCAATTAATTATACTAGAAATTATATAATAATCAAATGCATGAAGCTATAAAATGTCGGAAGGACGATTTCTAGTCCAAAATATGATTAATTAGGCACTTTTCGTAAGCATGAATATCTACATACTAGCCACAGAAGAAAAATTTTAATAAAAGACCAACATTTTTTTTATAACCAGCAATTTCATTTGACTTTTTTTTTTTGCAAAAGAAAGCTTACTTTTAAAATCTCTCCCCCCCGGGGGGAGCACCTGTAAAAGAGGACGATATCCTTCCTTTATGGTGGTTGGATCCGGTTACTCTGGAGGATACATAAATAGGTGGGGTATCTGGCTCCTCTCATCGATGACGGAACGTATTTCCTTTGGGAAGGGTTGTACCGAGGAAGATAATGGCCTTTTAGACTAACTCACAGTTCTTTCCAACGTTGCTGTTGCTGTGGTCCAGCTATTAAGTTTTCTTTAATCGTGTGACCTCGGTGAGGACGAGGAGTCAGTAATATGACTTACATTTAAAATCTAAGAATAGAGGAAGTATTGTTAAATATTGTCATGTTGAAAAGAAATGGATTTTATTGAATAAAAAATAATGTTTAATCTTTTCAGAAATTCTCAGTGGTTTTCCTTGTTGCTCTCTGCATTGTGCTCCTATGCACATACGCTACATGTCAACCCGATGACAACTTAGAAGCTCGCCATCACCATCATCACGGGCATCATCATGGACATCACCATCACCATGGACATCATCATGGTCACCATCATCACCATGGACACCATCACCATCATGGCCATCATCACCATCACCATCACGGCCATCACCACCACCATGGTCACCATCACCATCATGGGCACCACCATGGACATCATCATCACGGGCATCACCATCATCATGGACACCATCATTAAATCTCAAAAGCAGAAGGGTCATTTTTATCACCTCTGTAATTTTCCACAGTTGATATGTGCTTTGCGCACTTTGTTCTAAAAAAATATTAGAAAAATAAATAAAATATCTTTATAGATATGAAGTCTTGATCTTTCCAGTTATTAATATTCTGTACTCCTAATAAGTAAGTGTAATAAACAGTGGGTGATTAAGCAGCTAATTTCAATAAAAAGAAATAAAATTTAATAATACATTTTGGAACGAGATTTGCTTTTAAAAAGTTAAGATTTTAGATGCTAATTGAATTTATTATATGACTTCTATTATATTACTTATTCATCTTTTTTTACTTAAATGTGGTATGTCAATGTATACCATGATAAAAAATTAATTACTTCAGTCTTTTACTAAAATTAATAAACTTTTTTTTATCTGATACAGCTCTGTTTAGTTAAAGTTATTATAAGCAAAATTTCACAATTTATTCTGTTTATTAAATTTTATTTATTTTTATTAAAATCAATTATTTAATCATACAATGTTTATTACATTTGTTTATTAAGAACGCTGAATATTGAATTCTAAAACTTTTAAGAAAAACAATCCATCAAATTAGAAATGTGATTAATAATAACTCGTTCAACCAATCATGAATTAATTTAAAACCAAATAAAAAAAAGAAAAAAAAAATGTAGCGATTGAAATACGAACACTGCAGAATGTTTCGAAGAATATTAATTTAATCAAATATAAAATTTTAATCAACTTAAACGTAATTATCTGGTGTTAAGAGATTTTGGAACATTATCGTTACATTTTTAATTTCATTTTAATATAGAAAATTCGTAAGAATTCCTTTTTAAGTTAGCATTTGGTTTCCTTCCTATCATTAATACGGTGAGAGAACTAATTGTATTTCCAGCAATATATAGACATGGGTGTGTAATATGCTCTTTATATGTTTCATTATTTACAGAAAAATCATTGCTTTCAGGGTATAGATGCTATCCAAGCAAAATATTTATATTTGCGAAAGATATGGAAATAATTACTATACCACTCATTGACCAAAATATCACTCTCTCTATATAACTGATGTATATATTCATGAAATAATTTTGATTTTTTGTCTGATAAAAGATGCTTGGGGAACCAGATATATGACAAAAAGAAGGTAGAACCATGACCGAATAACAACACTGCGTTTTGATCCCTTCTTTTTTTTTTTTGAAATATTTCCATATTTTCTGAAATTTTTATCTCTATGTGACATGAAGATTAAAAATGTATGAATAATAATATTAAAAACATTTAAACTTTTCGCACATGTGTACCATACGCATGCGTTAAATTCTCTTGTTACATTTGGTATATGCAGAGTGTCCACTCTGATTGCCCAACGGATATAATAGCAATATATTTTAAACTGTTAGCGATACACTTATATACTCCCAGTTGGAAAAATGGTTTCAGTGATAAGAATTATTTTTTCATGCTGTTTAAGTTAATGAATCCTTGGATGTAAAAGTTTGATCTCTGTGTTTGGGTTTGATGAATTCTGTTTTCTTTCAGTATTTAATCAGATTTATGAACCATCCATTATCTGCAAGATTCGTTTTAAGATTTCGACTATGAAATGATGCCTGTAGTTTACCCTGTATAAGGGCAGCGATACCTGATGGTAATGTCCCGGCTTTGGAGCTGGTGAGTTTTAGGTACTCGATTCCACTAAAAAACCGTTGTGTAAGAGGATGTGGTGCACATTAGAACGTCCTCCCGCTGGTGCGGTGTGGAAACTCGGATAGGATTGTATGCGTCATCTGCCAAATTTACGAAGTCAGTTCCACAGTACCCTTTAATCGTTTATCTGATTATTCCGAGTTATCTCGGATTCGTATTTAGTGCAATTAATTGTTATCTTGAGAAAACTCGGGCGAAGCAGAAATTGTCAGTATGATTTGTTTTATCACGCATTTTCTGGGCCTGAAGGAAATAAAAGGAAATATTCAGCAATGGTTGGCAGCTTGCCAAGTTTCGTTGGTTTCACGGTTCTTTTGGCGGGACTGGTCGTGTGCTTTCCCTATTGTATTCTATACGTCTGCTTGTAAATTAGTAATGTATAAAAAGTATAGTTGCTTTGAAAAGAAATTAAAATAATGGAAATGATGCAAATTACCGAAGACGATGATTTTTCAGATGGTAATTATGAAGATAGCTTTTCCTGCTGAAAAAAAAAAAATCAAATCCAATGAGACAGTGCACTCTGTGCTCCAGTAAAACAGATTCCAGAGGTAAACCAGCACAAATGGAGACCAGATACCAGTGTACAGAATGTCAAATATCACTGATACAAAGACTAATATTTTTTTCTCTTGAGCCCAAGATAACGAGGGATAGTAAACTAATATTACATCTAAATGCTTTTACACTCATAAAAAAGTAAAAATTCAACTTAAAAACCTATATATTTTGTTTTGTTTCTTTTAATTGTGTTTAATAATAGAATAAAAGATTTAATTATTGTTTTTGGAATTTTTTTCCAAGAAAATTTGTAAGGGATGCGATTTGGCGCCTTGACATAATTGAACCGAGTTATCCTGTTTGAAGTAGCCGATGCTCAGCTTATAAGCAGCTATATGGAAGGATGTCACCAACAACTAGGACATTTCTAACTAAAATTATTGACCAAACTTTGTTAAAAATATTTATCTAATTTTTGCTTCTAATAAATGAGTAAATACTTATAAATTAAAAACTGCACTCCAATTCACGTACAGCTAAGATAGGTTATGAAATTTTATATGAAAATCGTTAATTACTAAATTAGTTTCAAAATTATGAATAACTGATATTGTGAAGATAATTATTTGTCAGGTTTGAGTCAAAAAATTTATTTTATGTTCTTCAGAAATACTTTAAAATAATCAAATTTAGAAATACTGAAAATGCTTTAGAATGCCTTGTGTAATAAAAATTGCTCTCGGATGCATGATCTCACTCACCATTTAAGATGCTGCGACATTTTGATGTTTTACTTTTTAAAAAAAATGATTTTTAAAAACACCTTATTGTTATTTAATAATTTCTAAGTGGTTATTTAATTATTTGTTATATTCCACATTTCACAAGAGAAAACAAACTTGAACACGAAAATACACGGCACTGACTTCGAATACCAATAATGACTCCCAAGAAGGATCATGGGAAATATACTTTGATCTTGATAAGGTAATTCCATCTGTTACATCAAAAGAGAAAGTAGTAGAATTTTGTAACATCTACATTGTATGTTTATTTTTCGAAATAATAAAGAATTCATTCTTTTAAATGATTAATTATGCATCGAAATAATTTTCGAGTAGAAAGGATTAATCTTTTGTGCACGGATGATTTTTCTGAAATAGCCATCTAAACGCTACATCATTTTGATGGCTTTTTTATTTTTGATAAAAGAAAAAAAAAACACCCTATCACCAAGTTCAGTTACCAAATATGTAATGTTATGTTTATGCTATTCAGTTTATATTCGACTTTCCGATACGATTTAATAATTTTCGAAATATATGTGATTTATTCAATGTACTAAAAATATATTATGCCGATTCATTGCAATAATTTAAGAATACTTTTGGATCCATTTCTTAAATTCAAAAATTTAAACACACTAATCTGGAATCTGAAGTATTTTAGCTCCCATCTAATTTTCTTCAGGTGTTCTTATATTTAGAAAAAATTTAAATACATTAATTCCTTAATCAAAGATTTTTTTTAAATACTTGCTTGCTTAACAAGTACATTAGCGTTCTTAATTATTGATATTTAGGTTAATGAGTTAAATGAAACTGATTCAATAAGATTTCTTAATTCTTTTTACATTAATTCGACAGCAGATGACTGGCTGAGCCAGTTAGTAGAGAAATTTAAGAGTTTTAAAAAGAATTAATTGTGATGATCAATATGCTTAACGCGTTCATAAAAACAGAACATAAACGTGCTATTTATTTATGTGAGCGCCATGACGCGACGCGTTGACGTAAATAAAATTACAAAAAGGCGTAATTATGCTTCAGTTGTTTCAATAATAAAAATTAGTCATTTCTTCTATAGAGGAACGGTGAATACATGCGATAAATAATAATTGGCACTAACAACTATTAAGATTTTTTCATAAGAATGTAACTATACAATGTAATGTCTTGTATATTTATAAATGATCGCATTTATAAACATACAAACTTTGTAAAATGAACAAAAGAAAGAAGAAAATTAACGAAAAAAATATCCAAAATTATAAATTTATCGCTTTTTTCATTTATTCTCAATGAAATTATTCTTTTTAATATGAAAAAAATGTGGAAATAAATTTCTTGAAAACTTGTCGTCATCATAATAATTAGTTTAAAATGGTCTTATTTTTTTATTAATTGATCTTGATTAATTTTACCACTAGTACCTAGAAGACTATTTAAATATTTAATTTCATTTTCGTTTTTGAACGCATTCCATTGAATTTTATGTCTTATTTAAAAAGTCAACATGTTTTTCAAATTCATGAGCAATTTTTAACGCTTTTATCATTCTTTAGCCTGATTTTGAAGTGAAAGTATTGCCATTTTGTATTTTTCTTCTTTTTTTACTTTGATTTATTTTCGAGTTAATGGAAAAACTACGACATTTATTTCTATTTTTTGATATTCCATTACAGTTTAAATATTTTTAAATATTTCTCTATAAAAAGATTTAAAGTGATTTAACGATTTTTAAAGAATTTAAAAGGTTTCTTTTTCCAATATTTTTTCTCCAGAATTTAATTTTACTTTACAGTTTCTTTAATTTTGGACTTTCAGAAATTTACTAAGGTCTGTGCCTTTTTTTGTGAAATTAGCGGATTAAATGCGTAATGTATTACATCTAGAGTGAAATTTATATTTTTCTATCTTTCTCTCTCTATATATATATGTAAATATATATACTCTCTCTCTCTCTCTCTATATATATAAATAGGGGGAGAGAGAAAGTGGGAGAGAAAGGTACATATACATATGCACGCACACGAATGGGCACATACACCCACACAATTTTTAAATCTTGTTTAAATGTCAATTAAGTTCATAGTTTTTATATTAAAGTACTCCGCGTTATGTTCTCTCATTTCCTGATCCAATTCTCACTTTTTTAAAAATTATTTCTTACACGCCTCTAGAAAACTGATGAGTATTGCATTTTTTCTCACTCCAAGCGAAGGGATAAAAATCTTTTTAAAATCACCTTGTCTATGTCGATACATAATAAAGAAATCTCTATCAGAATTGCGCAGTAAAATCACTGAAGGGAAAAATTTCCATCTAATTTCTTCTTGTGCGCGCTGTAGACAGACTGGTGTTTTATTGTTTCTTCCATATATATACTATGTCCCCTATATAAAATAAATTGAGGATAATTCAAAAAATTGATTCTTTTAGGCCACATAACTGTCGAAAGTATGTTTACACACATATATATATATACATATATAAGTATATTAATAACAACAATTGATTTAACTTCATTCTTATTGGTGCAGCAGCAAAAATGGATTTTCTGTTAATACTTTTACATCTACATTGAAATACTGTGAGTTCATTCATATCTCATTCAAATGTATGAGTTTATTCTTTGTAATATTGTAATGCATATAGTGTATGTTTAATGATGTAATATATACAATAATATAAATCCTTTTTCACTTTCTGTACAGCAAATCTAAAAATAAAGTCATATCTCATTCTTGTTGCATTCCTTTAAAAAAATTTAGCCGCTAGTTTATAAATTGCAAACAATTTAAAAATCATTTTTCCATTGGTTGGCGAATTATATGCATTCGTCACAATGAAAATAGATGCGTTAATGTGATTTAGAGAGAAAAAAAGCCGATGCATAAAACTAATAAAAATGAAGTACTTTATGATATTTGATAACAACATTATTTAATAATTGTTGTTTTTACTTATTGCACGTAATAAGCCTGTTGACAGACTGTCGACGATTTAAGACGAGTTTGTGGTAGCTTCTGAGGGCAAAGTCCCTGAGCGCATGAGCGAGTGACCCTTCATGTGAACCGAATTCCAGCTTATATGAAGATGGCCTACACACTCGCCTGTTTCCACAATCCCTTTTTACAAGGGGGCTATTTCGCACATCTCACAGATAGAATACAGGAAAAAGAACAATCATGCTCCAGGACTTGAATCCGGGGCTCTTAGATCACGGTGAAGATGTTAGTTCATCGGCACTGTTTAATATTTACATAACTTAATAATCAGTTAATTAATTAAATTTTGATTTTATGTGGTAGTTGCTAGTTATTAATGAATTTTCAAGGAATAAATGTTAATATTTCATAATACAATTAAATCTTAATAAATGCCACACTCTGTTTCAAGCTATATTGGCTATTATTAAAGATTCCATTAATAAATTCCTTTTTAGGGAGATAAAGGCTCAGTGAATCAAACTCTGATTCGTTATTTCAGATACACGGAATTTTTTGCTTAAAAAAGTGCTTTGATCGAAGATTTTTTATTTCTTTTTGAAAAGGTGCTTAAAAATAATGGTCTGACATTAATCTCGGCTTCTGAATTGGAGAGTTACGGATTTAACTCAGATTCTGTTACAAAATTATCGTGCATATGTTCTTCGTACATATCAAATTAATCGGTGTTGAATATCTTTCATTTAAGGGAATTGAAGTTCCGAGTTAAAATGTTTTGAAGTAAATCACACACAAAACACTATAACGTTTTCAACATAGTAATATTTATACGCTGCTAAACAATAAAATTCAACTCTGGTGTGTGCATGAGGATATAATCGTCCAAAATGCTCTACAAGGCAGACCGGCTAACCAATAGCGGCCAAAATTGATAGGTTATCTTCTTTGGTTATAAGAAGTAGACAAAAAAAAAAGGAAATTTTAATTATGTTTTTTTTATTAAAATAAATCACAATTTTAATTACATTTAAATTGAAATGAATTAAAATTTTATCATTTTGCTCCATCATTATTGGATCACGTTATCGCGTAAAAGTTTTTGCCGTCAGCAGCAGTAATATTTTTATACACCATTCTAAAATTCCAAAAAAACATTTTTTAATGATGCCCATTTTATATCGTTTTTTAAAATTTTAATTATATTTAGCAACAATATTTTTCATTGTTTTATTTATTGCATTGATATATAAAAGAATATGGAAAGATATTACATACATTTTCTTGTTTGTACGTTATCGTTATTATACAAAATAAGAATGATTTTTAAAATAAAACAAAAATTGACAAATCAAATCTTAAGTATTTGTTTTCATGATACAGTACTTCCAATGTGATTATAATATTTTTGAAATTTTTTTCCCAAAGTAGAAATTTTTAGAAAGAAAGAAAACCAGTTCTCAATTTGTAAATATCAGATCAGAATATATTAGACTTCAAATGTTATCGAAAAGGCTTTACTAGGCAGACCAGCAGTGACCAAAATTGATAGGCAATTACTTTCTGGATTGTAAATGTTAGATGGAAAAAGAAAATGTTAGTTAAATTTTTAATTAAAATTATACAGTTAAACTTTTAATTGAAATGAATCAAAATTTTAATTAAAACAAATCAAGATTTTAAGTTAATTTTTAATTAAAGTAAATTAAAATTTTAATTACTTTTTAAAATTAAAATGAATGAAAATCTTACCCTTTTCCTTCATTCATTTCGGATCATATCTCATAAAAATCATTTTTACGCCACTGAAAACTTCCATATTTTGCTGATTTATATATATATATATATATATATTTATATTTATAAATTTTTATTATATTTAACATCGATATTTTTCATTTTTTGATTTCCAACATTTATATACTAAAGAACATTGGAATAATATTATATACGTCTTCTAGCATGTACATTATTGTTATTATATGAAAGTTTTTTTAAAAATAAAATAAAGATATATTCAAATGTATCTTTAAAATATTTATTTTCATGATATAATGTTTCGAATGAGATTCTAATATTCTTTAAATTTTTTTTCATGGGGGAAATCTTTAAAAGGAAGGAAATGAAACCAATATACAAGTTAATTCCTTGATTAATTCCTGTTTCATTTAATAAACTTTTAGGAATGAAAAAAAAAATTCTAATAACAAATAACTTCTGCAATAACAAATTAATATTCAAAATATGATTTACAATAAATCAAGAAAATAATTCCAACTAAAACCTGTATTTATTCAAAAAGTAAAAATAGGAAGAAAAGTAAATGTCAAAAATAAATATCTCTAAGAAGTACCATCATGGGATATGAACATTTTTATTTAATATTCATAATCAATATTTTTATCATATTCTGGATGAAAAAAAGAGCTTTTCTTTCTATTTTAGTATCATTTATCTCATTGTGTTAACAATAAAAACGTAAAGAGGCGAAAAAATACAAAAGACAATGTCTTTGCATGAATAAACATTAATTAGAAAAAAGAAAACAGTTTTTATTTCTTTATTTAAAGATGTCTTTTGGTTGCACAAATTTAGTGACTTAATAGCGATATTTGACATGAACTTGATAATTACAGAACCATTGAAATAATCGCTGGAGTTCATCAAGGTTTGCGGAAAGTGGATCACAAGTTTGAGTATAAATACACAAACAAGACTGTTTCGTTATCAAATTTCACTAACGTTTACAAAATTTCAGTAAACCGAAGGAAAAATAAAACAGCTTCCGAAATGGTAAATTTTTTTTTAATAACATTCTATTCAACATTAAAATGCATACTTGATTTTAAGTCCTCGTTTGAAGAAATGCTTTAGCTTTTTAAAGTAAAAAAAAATTCATTTAATCTGGAATTTTAAAATTATAATATTTTAATGTTGTCTAATTTTCTGTAAATTGTGTATTGCGTAATTTCTTTCTGAACAACCAAATTTTACATAAAGTTATTTGAAGGATTTTTATTGTATTTTTTAAATAAATAATTATATTATTTAAGATTTAAATGCAAAGAGTAAATTGATACAATTGATATTAAAATTAGCATAAATTAACATCCCTTTATTTAATAAAAAAGGAAAGTCATTTAATGCAATAATTTTTTTAGGCTGGAATTTTTTCATCAAATTGCTTTACAAACCATCGGGAGTGATTTACCCAAAGCTTTATCCTTACACGTAAAACAAATATTATTACAACCAGCGGATGTATTCTTCCCAAAACTTTCTCGCTTACTTCCAAAATTAAATAAGGTTGTTATCCCAGAGAACACCTTGCATGCCATTGGCATATAACAACTCCAAATATTCTTTGGCAGTTAATTTAATATTTTTATTAAATCTGTAGTGTGATACTGCGCAATTAAACCCTGTAACTTGGTTAATAGTATCCGCAAACCGAATTTGTGTTTTAGATTAATTTTTACTAATATATGGAAGCAAATATTTGTCCAAAAATATTCTGGTATTCATAAAATATCATACTAAATTTGATATAATTTAAGTCATCGCGTTTATATGCTTCTGAAAGTACAAACAATAGGTGGTTAATACCTTGTTGGCTCAAAAATTGATCTAGGCATCTGTATTATAGATGTTATATTTGTGTACCGAATTTTATCTAACTCTCTTCCTTTGATAGTTATCGTCTCATCTTATACTCGAACAGAAGGACCGACAGATTTCTTATACACAGAATTTGCTCAATAGAAATCTACAAATTTCATCCATCTAGTTCAAAGTGTTTTCTGGTTACCTTTATCACAAACAGACATATAGACAGACATTTACCAGAAATGGTTTTTTGAAAGAGAGGTAAAAAAAGCGGAGAGCATCAAAAGTTTGATTCTGAATTTTTTGTAACGATTACAACGCTTTCGCTAAACTTCTTATATGAGAAAATAAAATATCGCTCCCCACAGAATGCAAAGATTGATAATATAATGTAAATGCAAGGTTAGTAGAATGCAAAGTTAGATAATATAATATAGACAAGCATTATTATGTTATGATGACTACGAAATTTTGATCTACTGGTTGAATATATTTTCTTTTTTTGTCTATTAATGGAAAATATAATGAAAATATATTGCAATGACATACAGCATCCTCCCTTAATGTTTAGTGATTTAAAGTCCGGATTATTGAAACTGGGCTGTAAGTAAAAAAAAATTTGCAATCAATTGGAAATTATAAGTTTTTGTACAAGTGATTTTTAATAGCATGAATAACATCGATTTCCAGTTTTCAAATATGATTCTGTCTTCACTTTGTTTTCATAGAATAGTTCGATGTTTCAGCGATTATGAGTAAGTGGTTTTAGTGATTTTAGTATATAATTACATAAATACTTCAGACAATTAGTAATTTTTTTACCAGATCAAATTTTAATTCAATAAATCAATTTCATGAAAAATAATTTAAATAACAAATAAAGTTAGAAAAAAAGATTTGAGATTCATAATTTATTAAAATAATTACAAGAGATTACTGTCATTTAAAACCGTTCAAACTATCGAAAATGGCACTAAGAAGTGATCCTTTTTGCTTTAATGCATAGAAAAAATACCATCAAAATATCCTTCTTAATTCTACAATTTTCGGAGATAAGGATTCAGCATATAATTGAGAAAAATATATTTATAAAAGATTTTTTTTCAAAAAAATTCAATAACTTTCATTTTTATTTTTATAAAACTTAACATAAAAATCAATTTAAATATGAAAAGGGGAAAAAAACCGAGGTTTTTCTGGAGATTTCGTCAAGACTTACCTCCTGATGGGGATTCAAAATTTACAACATTTGGTGCTCTCCAGGCAAGACACAATAATCATAAAATAAAATTTATTGTATATTAGGATCTGATTATATAGTCAAATTAATTTTAATTATTACAATTTTTATCTTTATAAAACTTAAAAACTTATGATGTTAAAAATATGAAACAATAGTAAAGTATTAATGCATTCTTTCTTCAAGACATTGTTTAATGAATATAAGACACTGATTCATAACATTCATATTTTTCAGAAATTCTCAGTGATTGTTCTTGTTACTCTCTGCATTGTGCTGCTATGCACATATGCTACATGTGAATCTGCTGATGGTTTAGAATCCCGTCATCATCATCATCACGGGCATCACCATGGTCATCACCATCATCATGGGCACCATCATCACCATGGACATCACCATCATCATGGACATCATCATCATCATGGCCATCACCACCATCACGGTCACCATCATCATCATGGACACCATCACGGTCACCATCATCATCATGGACACCATCACGGGCATCATCATCATCATGGACACCATCACGGACATCATCATGGGCATCACCATTAAATATTATTAATGACGAGGGATAGTTACTAATACATCTTTCTATAATTTTTTCAGATGATATGTGCTTTACAAAATTTTGTTTTGAAATTGATGAACATTTGAAGAATAAAATATTTTTATAGGAAGAAAATGAATTTTCTCTACTTATTTTTACATCAGATTTATATACCTTTCATAAAAATTTCATTATAAGAAGATATTCTTTTCATAATTATGTGGTGTCTCACAAAGGGAACAAGTATTAGTCTCCTTATTGCATCGATACGAATGATCTCTACAACAAAATTTATTAAAGTTTGTTAATGAGTTATTATTAAATATAGACAGGTAATTGTGCGCAAACGCTTTGATTTCTGTTGAGTTGGATAATAAAAAGTTTTATATTTAAAAAAAAAACGCAAATTAGTAAAATGTTACTTCTACTTTCCTCAATACGGAAGTAAAGTTTTATACTTCTGTCAGAATGATTTTCAAATAATTTAAAGTCAAATTTATTAGACAACTATTTTATGCCTCCGACTGGCGTTTGAATGAGTCTTTCGTTATATATTTCACGAATAATACATATATCACAGTAGGATATTAAAAAGTTAGAATCTGAAAATCAACGAGACATTCGTTAATTTTTATTAAATTAAGAAATCTCAAATATTACCATTCTACATTTACTCTGCGAGAAAAATTATAAAAATTAGCATAAAATCAGCTTAAAGAGTTTAATAAATATTTTTTTTAGGTTTATCAAGCAAAGTATCGAGATAAAATTCGTTTAAATTGATGCCAAATCTTATATTAGATTCACTTTCCTTATATGAAATTATCTGTATTTTTATTTTCTATCTGACATTTTCTATTGTCTTAATTTTGTTACAAAGAACGTTGTCTGCCATTAAATGAGTAATTATTTCTCCCAAGTTAGTTAAATTTCATTAATAAACGATTTAGAAGCATTAAATGAGCTTTCTGAGAACACATTTTTTCATTTCGAACCATTGTCAAATATCAAGATTGATATTTGAAAGAAATTTTGCGAAGTCCTATCGAATTAAAGTTTGTTAACTTTGATTCATCCATAAATGAAGAACAGCAACAAATTTTATGCATGTTATTAAACGAATTTAGACTGTGTTTTGCTCTTAAGTCAGGTGAACTAGGATGTATTAACAACACAAAAATGCGTTTAACTGAGACTCCAGGTAGCAAACCTGTATCTCGTTCACCATATAGAGCATCTAACTACGAAAGGCATATTCGAAGAGAAATAGTTCAAAAACTGAAAGGACAAGGTGTCATTGGGGACAGTTATTCAGAATATAGTAGTCGAGTTTTACTGGTATCAAAGAAAACACAGGAGATAAAAGAATGGTAATTGATTACAGACATTTGAACTCACAGAGTATTAAAGATAAATTTCTCCTTCCATGCATTGATGATTTGCTTGAGAGACTTTCAGGTTTTAGATTGTTCTGCATTCTTGATGCATGCCAAGGATTCAATCAGATACCCGTGGATGAAGAATCCTCACGAAAAGCGTCATTTATCCCACCTGATGCACATTATGAGCCGACACGTTTATTTTTTTGGATTGTCGAATGGTCTTGTATTTTAACGAGCAATGTCTTTGGCTATAGGAGATTTGTTATGGAGTGGTGTCTCATGTTTTGTGGATGACATATTCTTTGGTTCGACCGATTTTGATGATATGATAGCGAAGATGAGAAGTGCTAAAAAATTTGCCAAATGCTGGAGTGGCACTGAAATTCTCTAAATGTGAATTTCAAATGTCAGAAGGTGAATATCTGGGTTTTTTAATCTATAAAGATAGCATGCCTCCAGGTCCAAGGAAACGCTGCAATTGTCGAGTATCCAGTTCCTAAGACCAAGGATGAATTACGTCGTTTTCTGCTTTTAACTAGTTTCTTTTACCGTTTTTAAAACGATACGTTTCAGTAGCTGAACCCCTCACAAAGTTACTTAAGAAAAATTCCTTATTTATATGGACTGTGGATCAAAATAAAGCCTTTGAAGATTTACGCTCTAAGTTAATATCCAGACCAGCATTAAAATTATTTGATCCAAAGGATGAAACTGAATTACACACCGATGCTAGTTCAGTAGGATTGGCAGGTATGCTGTTGCAACAAAATAGCCGTTTGTGTAAGCCGACGAACCACTAAAGAAGAAGAGAAGTATCATTCAAGCCGTTTGGAACTAATAGCTGTTATCTGGTATGATTAGGCTTAGGCCTCTTTTATTAGGTTTACATTTTACATTGGTCACTGATTGTTCAGCCATAATATATTTGCATACACAAAAAATATTAAACCTCAGATTGCAAGATGGACTGAACTGTTAAGTGAATTTGATTACGAAGTTAAGCACTGGGATGGTGGAAAAATGTTCATGTAGATGGTCTTAGTCGATCTCTAATTGAAAAGAGAACTTTTACACCATTAGATGAAATAGAAGTTATGAGTCCTGTAGAACTAACTAGTTAGCATAAAGTATTTTACATCTCTACTGAAGATCAGGTAGCTCTAATACAAGATCAAGGCAAAGATCTGCAAAAGATTATATCGTCTTTAAAAAAGCCACAGAAAGTAAGAGCCCGAGAAGAAAAGCAGTTGGCTGAAAGCTTTGATCCCATTAACGGAATACTTTATCGCAGCCACCATGAATCAGGTGATTTACAAAATAGGCGAAAACTGTTTGTAATGCCTAAATCAGTGAGAAAGTACCTTGTAGTTCGCTTCCACGACTTTGCTGGTCATATTGGAATGGAAAAAGTAATTCAAATAATACAGAAACAATTTGGGTTTCCTCTTATGACAAGCTACATTAAGTAACATTTTAGTATGTTATATCTGTATATTCAAAAGTACCTGGTGGAAAAGGCCATGGCAAATTGAATTCTATATCACCTGGAAGTCGCTCATTTGAAGTTATTCACATGGGTTTTCTTGGTCTTTTTGTGACAAGTACGACAAGAAATAAGGAGCTGTTAGTTTTTGTTGACAATATGACTAAATTTGTACGTCTACGTCCATGTCCTAACTGTTCAATTAAAAATGTCTTAAAGTACCTAGATGAATTTATTAATGACTTTGGTTGTCCAAGGTGTATTGTCACAGACAGATCAAGTTGTTTCTCATCCTCATTATTTGAAGACTATTGTAAACAGTTTGCAATTAAGCATACATTAAATTCTTGTCAAAGACCGCAAGCTAATGAACAAGTTGTACGCATTAATTGAATATTCCTTCCAATGATATCTGGTGTTCAAACAGAATCTCACAAAGATTGGGGTAAGTTATTGCCAGAAGTACAACGATGCATCAATTGGGCCCCGAGTGAGTCTACTGGGAAATCTCCTTTTGAACTTTTGTATGGATACACACCAGTAAAATTAGGATATTTTCTTGAAGATCTATTGCCAACATCCAATGAGTACGTAAAGCCAACTGAATTGCAAAGAGATGCCCAGGAAAATATCAAAGTTGCACAAGAAAAGATGAAAAATAATTATGATAAACATCAATGTAAAGCATAAAATTATAATATAGGTGATGTTGTGGTTGTAAGACGATTGCCTGAACAAATTTCATTACCGGATTTTAAAACTCAAGCTAAGTACAGAGGTCCCTTAACAGTCATCAAGGTATCATCAAGTTACTGATCTACGCTCAGTTGGACAAGGGAAAAAAAGACAGCCTAATTATACAACTACAGCTCACCCTTCTCAGTTGAAACTGTTTCATCTTATCGCAGTGGAAGCTCTAATTACCAGTTATTGAAATGAGGATTCCAATGAAAATTCAAGTATAGAGAACATTCGACCAACAAGGCTTAGTGACTTACCACATCACTTAAAAGATTATGATCTGTATTAGAGGGATGAGGTTGTCCCGTAGTCAGGATAGTCGAATGTAAAAGATATTATTACACTTGTAACAACTCAACTCATGATTCACAAGTTTGAAACTGTTGTTGTTTCGTTTTTCAAGTATGATTAAAAACCAAGAATCCGATTTGCGTTTTTGTTTGTTTGCGTTTATAAGTCACTTGTTACAACATACTAGTTGAAATTGTGCTTTTTGTAAAAAAGAATCCCCCAACTAGTCTACGAAGCCTAAGTTTAATTAAAAAAGCTATCAATAACCATAAACATTCCAACAAAATAAATCCGAGAAAAAAATCATAAAAATTCAATTCCTACCTAGGCCAGAAAAGAATTTTTTTATTATAGTTACTTTTTATTAAATAATTGTCGAAAAATTATTCATTAATAAAAAATAAGTATCAAAAAACTGATTTTCGCAAGAAATGAACTCACATTCTTCACCTTCAGATGAAAAATACTGAGATCCTAGCATTTTACCGATTCAGCTACTGCCTGTTGATTTCAATTTTCATTACAAACTGCCAAAATTCTACTTAAAGAATTAAAAATTAATTAAATTAAAATGGATTAATATTTGAAAAACACTGCATTAACATCAAATATTCACTACAAGTTAAAAAATGTATTTGAAATTGAATAGATGTATCTAAAGTATTTTATTAACGATTTAGAGCATTAAAAGTATTTTATTAAATTTGAACCAGATATATAAATAAATATAAACTGAAGTGACAAAAGTCATGGGATAGCAATATGCAAATATACAGATGGCAGTAGTATCGCAGCGAAAAAGTATAAATGCTCAGTTCGTTTTCCAGAGCTTTCATTTGTGTTCAAGTTATTCATGTGAACAGGTTTTTCGTGATTTATGGCGGCACGACGAGAATTACCAGACTTTGAACGTGGAATGTTAGTTGGAGCTAGACGCATGGGTCATTTCATTGCGGATATCGTTAGTGAATTCGACATTCCGAGATCCATAGTATCAAGAGTGTGCCGAGAGTATGAAATTTCAGGCATCACATCCCATCATGGACAGCGCAGTGGGCGACCACCTGCACTTAACGACCGAGACCGCCGACGTCTGTGTAGAATGGTCAATGTTAATAGACACGCAACACTTCGCCAAATAACTGCAGGAATCAATGTGGGACGTACGAGAGACGTGTCCGATGGGACTGTGCGGCGAAATTTGTCTTCCTTGGGCTATGACAGCAGAAGACCGACTCGAGTGCCTTTACTGACAGCACGACATCGCCTGCAGCGACTCTCCTGGGCTCGTGATATCGACTGGTCCCTAGACCAGTTGAAAACCGTGGCGTGGTCAGATGAGTCACGATTTCAGTTGTTACGAGCTGATGGTAGAGTTCGAGTGTGGCGCAGACCCCACGAAGCCATAGACCCAAACTGTCAGCAAGGCACTGTTCAGGCTGGTGGTGGCTGCATAATGGTGTGGGCTGTTTTTACATGGCATGGACTTGGTCCTCTGGTGCAACTGAACCGATCATTGACTGGAAATGGTTATGTTCAGCTGCTTGCAGATCACTTGCAGCCATTCATGGACTTCACGTACCCACACAACGATGGGATTTTTATGGATGACAATGCGCCATGTCACCGGGCCAGAACTGTTCGCGATTGGTTTGAAGAACATTCCGGACAATTGCAGCGCATGATCTGGCCATCTAGATCACCCGATATGAATCCCATCGACCATTTATGGGACATCATCGAAAGGTCCGTTCGTGCCCAAACTCCTGCACCATCCATACTTTCACAATCATGGACGTCTATACAGACAGCATGGCTCAATATTCCTGCAGAGGACTTCCAACGACTTGTGGACTCCATGACACGTCGAGTTGTTGCACTTCGCCGGGCAAAAGGAGGACCGACACGATATTAACAGTCATCCCATGACTTTTGTCACTTCAGTGTATATTGGGTGAGTGTGAACCAATACTAGGAATTGAATAGCAGTAAACCGATTCGAAGAGTTTAATAAATATTTTTATTTAAACTCAAGTTCACTAAAATTTGTCTAATTTTAGTTTCCTAATTCCATGTCTAAATAAGAAAAAAAATCAAAATTAGAGCGAAAGTGCTACTAATCTAAATACTAAACTATTTGCATTTTTTTCTGATCAATTAATCTAATTTACTTTTAAATCATGGAACTTTAGAGAAAACCCATCGAGCTGACTGCAATGACAAAAATCGTGCACGTGATTCAGTGAAGTATCTTTCGCCGCTAAGAATCTGGAGCATTACGACGTCTTTAACACAATTGCTCAAACATCAGCAAGAGACTTAATATGAATAATGAAAGACAGAAAAATTTCAGCAATGATATTCTATTAATAATATAAAATGACTCGTTTATCACTAATCTAAATCAATATACCAATCTGAATCGCATAGGCATTCATGAAAACGAAGGGGCAGTTACAGCTGCAAAATCTGCAACGAATTTTTGGAGTATAAGACAACTTTTTCATGACGAAGTAAATATCTGGTAACATTTTTACTAACTGGCAAAAACCATGGGATTTTTAGATTCGAATTTAATTCCATTTTATAAAAGCGAACATTTTTTTCTGACCTGTTCATCCTGTAATGGAGATTATGTTAAATTGGCTCGTTTTTTATATAGGATGCAGTTGATTGACTCACGCGCATCTCATATTTTGCCAAAATGTGCAATAAAAGCTAAGTTCATTTTACTAGTCCTCATATTTTAATTACATTTCCTATTTTTAATTCTTATTGCATTTTTTTCTTTTTATCGTCCTTCCTTAACATTACAAGTCCTAGTGCTTCAAAATACTTCCCACATACTTTAAACTTTTTTTTCTATTGGAAGTTAGCTAAAATAAATGCAATACATTACTCTTTGAAAGGATGCGGGAACATTCTAATAATTCAGAGGTGTCAATTTCATTGGATTCATTTCTTTTTTGTTTTGGCTCCTTTTATGTCCCCTGAAATCTTATTTATTGGACTAAACCAATGCTCAAAGTGTCCTAGCGGAGCCTTTATATCCATATTGTAGTCTTTATTTTCAACAGAAGAAATTCTTTTTAATAATGCATTAATGAATATAAAATTAGTTTGCTACTTTGCCCCAGAGTTCAATTTATTCTATTTTGCCTTGCAAATATACGATCCACATCGGAAAAATCTCCCCAAAATCTAAAGTTTATCTGACCGATTAACATTTACAATTTCTGTACGATGACTCCTATGAACTGTTCAAATTAATAGAACTCAAGATGAATGAAAAATGGAAAATAAATATAAATATTCGTTTAAACCCATTGATATTTTAAATCTAATTTATTGAAATTTCATTTGCTTTAAGTACAAAACAAAGTTACTTTTTGAATTTTTCCAGTTCCGTTAAAATTACTCAGAGAAAATTTCAGTTTCATCTTCATAAAATGAGGAACACCTAATCTATTAAAGATACAGAAAATATATATAAGTTTGAAAAGCCAAGTGATCAAAAATCAGTTTTAGAAATTAATATCAACTGGAATTTCTAATAAACAAATTGAGAAAACTAAAAACTTAAATTTAAAGTCAGATATGCAATTTTTTTATTGCTATAGCTTAAATTTACTATAATTTTTAATTATAAACATTGTGCATTATATAATTTATTATGGTTAGCAATGTTCTACAATACTGAAATATTTCATATATTTTCAATCCTGATGTCATTCAAATTGTGGATAATAATCTTCAGTTCACTAATTATTAAATTGTCTTTACTAATATATCATTAATTTTTAGGTAATTATACAAAGCACTTTTCTGAGAGTATTAATTTATAGTTATGAGATTAGAAATCGTAAATGTACTGCGTGATGATTAATTAAAATAATCATTTTTGTTTTATGAAGAGAATAACTGAAATCTAGTAATTACTTTGAAAAATCACTTATTTGCAATTCGGATTCAAATTTTTTTCATGAAATTCTGCTGTAAATTACATACAATTACAATAAATCAAAGTTAATAATAAAATAAAAATATGGAATAAAATTTATATCTTTACTTTGTTATACATACTCAAATACAATTGATAAAATTACTGCATCGTAAATACATATATTTCAAATAGAAATTCAATATTGATAGTAAAATTTAATAGAAAAATCCTAAGAAAAGAGACCAAGAATTAATGAGAATGAATTTAATGATTCATTGTAAAGATGCTGATAAAGATATTGGAAAAAGTAACAAATCAGTTGCAAGTAAAAATATGAATGAATAAATTAAGCAGAAATAAGGCAAAATTACAAGAGCAACAAACAATGCACAAAATAATCATTAACATAGTACAAAATTGATTTTTTTACAACTTTTAAAAGGGAGATTTTTTTAAAATTAAAATTCCTTTGAGAATGAGTTGTGAAAGATTAAAATATTTAACAATAAATTATTGAAAAAATTATCAATACATTTCATGTAAAACCTCTGCATTAGGCAAGTAATTATATGCATAGTTATTCATATAATAGAAAGACATTTCTAGATGCAACGAAATACGTTTTTCTGCAGAATTAAATTGCAATCCTTTGGGGCATTTAGATACGAAGACTCAAGACTGTTCGCGTGTGATCCCAGCCTTTTTCAATTGTATAAATGATAAATACTTTAATAGTATTACTTGGAAAGAAATTGTGCTGTTAATATTCAATGCATCCATTGAATATCGATGTGAAAATGAAACGGCAATATTTTATTCGTGAAAAAAGATAAATTACAACTTTTTAATTTATGATTAATGTTAATCTCGTAATCCTTAATTTTAATATTAATCTTTAAGCTTCTTAAATTATCTTCTGAAGCACATTGATCATCATGCTGATCAGACATGGAGATCAAATGATGCTCCTTAAAATTCAGAAGATTCCTGAATGGTTGGCTAGCTCAACCATCAGTCATCCTCTGCTAGAAAACAATTCGAAAAATGACTTGTGAGTTTTCCGTACAAATTAGTAAATATCTGAAGAAAATTTAGATTTGAAACAATAACGGTTTTTTAAATTTAACTAAAAAAATAAGAATCTTCAAATGGATGCAGGGAATAAAAATATACGTCAAATCATTATCTATTAGATGTAAAGAACGTAAACAAAAATTACTTTTTTTCACATCTCATTCTAAATTATGTATATCCATCATTTAAATATTGCAATAAAATGTAAAAACCATAAACAAGCTTGTAAAACCATTTTTCGGTAATTACATGCTTGCTGTAATATATTTTGCAATATCGGGAAATTTGTCACATTTTGCTTCAAAGTTAGGAATAAAAAAGAATTTTCAATAAGATAGGCATAATTTTGGGAACGATTCTCTAATTTTAAAATTCTTCCGAAAGAAGGATATTTAAAAAGTTTAGTGCATTGATCAAACTTCAGTGTTTAGTCAACATTGTCCTCATTGTTTCATGATTTATTCTCAGCATGCAAAATTATGTTGGATATCTGGATAAAATACTGAACTAGCACATTCCATAAATGAAACCAATTTTTTGAGTAGGGGAGGGGAGGATTATAGAATATTAACGAAAGTAAGTTTTCAAAAATGAGATTAATTTAGATGCAACAAAGACAAGAATAACTATTACTAATTCTTGAAAATAAATTCGAAGAATATGAAATTGATCTTTCATCTATGAAACGTAACCAACACATTTTTTGCATCATTTATTCTAATCACAATAATTTAAACCGATGAGAGCACGATTTACTCTATAGTGAAGTTTCTAAAGAATTTTTCAGGGACTGAATAATATGCACAAAAATATGAGCATAAAAATGGATTTTATGACGCCAAGACCAGATCTGGACAAAATGCAATATCAGTGGAATATGAAAAGCACTAAAAATTAAGATAGAAAAAAATTGGGAAAATTAAATTTGTTTTGTTTGAATATCCTTAAGAGGAATATTTGAACGAACAGATTAGCCTTAAATTTTCTTAAGCTTGAGATTAAATTCTTCAAAGATGGTTTATCTATAACTATATCTCAAGAAAATTTGACATTTCTAGATTCAATGGTATGTTAAAAATCGACTAATGCGTAATAAATAAATGCATTAAATTCATTTAAAGACAAAAAATCAGTGCATTAATACTAAAAATAAAAAGGAAATTTCAATAATCTTTTACTGCAACTGTTCATTCCTTAAAGTATTCTAGATCATGATATTTAATTACCTTGATTTGTTTCGTGGTTGGGAACATGTATTTGTCGACACATTAATTTCGAAATTTTGCACATTTGTGTATTTTTGATAACAATACCATTTTAATATTTGTATAGCTTATTATTTGTTAATTAAATTTTGATTTCATGTGGCGGATGCTACTTAGGGATGAATTTTCAATCAGATAATCTTAATATTTATAATGCAATGAAACTTTCATAAATGCCACTCTCCGTTTCAAACTATATCGACTATTCTTATAGACGCTGTTAAGGAATTTCCTTTTAGGAAGATCAAAACTTGGTGAATCAAACTCTAATACCTTTTTTTCCGACACAAAGAATTTTATCTTAAAAAATGTTTCGATTGAATTTTTTTTTGATAAACGATATAATGGGTGTTTCTATAAATTTTCCTTTTTTTGGAAATAATTTTTTTTAATTATGCCTAATAAATAACAAGATCTTTGTAGTCTGGCATCGATATTGGCTTCTGAATTGGAGAGTTCTAAATTCGTTAACTATTATGTGGCAGAATCTTCTTATGTATGGGTTTGGTATACGTAAAATTAATTGGACATGAATATCTTTCGTTATAGGGAGTCATAATTCCATCTTGGGTGGTAACTGTTAGACAAATTTTTTAACTAAACTTTTTATTAAAATGAATCACAATTTTAAATAAATTTTTAATTGAAATGAATCAAAGTTTTACAACTTCTCTCCTCCAATTTTTGGATCACATTATCGCATAAAATTCATTTTTACATCTAAAATTAAAATATAAAATTTTTAATGACGCTAATTTGATATTAATTTTTTTCTACTATTTATAAATTTTTATTACATTTTACAACAATATTTTTCATTGTTTGATTCATTTAATTTCTATACAAATGAA
Source organism: Argiope trifasciata (assembly GCA_026543055.1). Lineage (NCBI taxonomy): Eukaryota > Metazoa > Arthropoda > Arachnida > Araneae > Araneidae > Argiope > Argiope trifasciata. The sequence continues at coordinate 124,006 of JAPMOQ010014599.1, forward strand.
TATTGGAAGAATATTATATACGTTTTCTACATTATCGTTGTTACAGAACAATCTTTAAAATAAAATAAGGATTAATGAATTAAACCAAAAATATTTATTTTCATGATGTCGTGCTTTGAATGTCAATGTAATATTCTTTAAATTTTTCCCCTAAGGGAGGCATTTTTAGAAAGAAAAGACTCAAACTGTAATGATCAAATAAGAACATATTAGATTTCAAACGTTATCAATATCTTTTGATTAATTCTTGTTTCTTTTAAGAATTTCTTGAATCCCAAGGGAAAGTTTAAAATATCACCTAAAATTTTAAAAAATTCCAAGTAAAAGATAAATTTGTTCAAAAAGTAGGAATTGGAAAAATGTAAAAATCTAAACTAGATGTCTCTAAGAAGTACCATCATAAGATACGGCAATTTTTATGAAATCTCCACAGTCAAGATTTTTATCAAATTCTTGATGAAAGAACTTTATTTTTTATTCACCGAGTATCCATTATCTTATTGTGTTTAGAATGAAAACGTAAAGAGGCAAAAAATACAAACGTCTTTGCATGAATAAACATTAATTACGAAAAAAAAAAACAATTTTATTTCTTTATTTAAAGACATCTGTTGGTTGTACAAATTTATCGACTTAATAGCAATATTTGACATGAACTTGATAATTACAGAACCATTGAAATAATCGCTGGAATTCATCAAAGCTTGCGAAAAATAGATCACAGGTTTGAGTATATATAGACTAACAAAACTTTTCGATATCAAATTTCACTAACAAGCATTTACAAGAGTTTCAGTAAACTGAAGAAGAAATAAGACAACTTCAAAAATGGTAAAAATATTTTTTATAATACTATTCTGTTCAACATAAAAATGTATATTTGATTTTAAAATTTTGTTTATAAAAAGAAATCAGCTTTTGAAATTTCCTTGGAATTTAAAATTTTAATATGGTAACATTTTAATGTCGGTTCCTTTTTTATAAATCATGTAATGTGTGATTAATTTAGGAAAAACAGTTTAAAACTCGTTTAACAGATCAGAACATTGCATTTGGAACTTCTATATTTGACAGTCAGTTATTTCTTGGGCAGTAGCTGCTTAATTAGATAAGATTTTTCAAGATTTGAATTAGATTTTTTAATAAGTAATTATTTTATTTCATATTTTTCAGTCAAAGTTTATTGTATCAAAGATTAAAATTAATTCAATTGATACTAAAATTCATTTGAATCAATGTTTATCTTATATAAATAAAAATGAATGTTTGTCTGTATGTCTCTTATGCGCTGTCGTACCGTTCATTCGATTTCTATAAAACTTCGACAACATATTGCTTGCACTTACGCGAAGGTTATAGGCATAAAAGAATGATCTAAAGTATAAAAATATTTTTTGATCTGTTTACCGCTTTTATTAACCAATGATTAACCACCAAATAACTCCCCAAGAAGACGCAACAGATGAAGTAAAGATGCTAAATTCAAGTTAAACGTTAATATTTTGTAGCTGTTGTAAGTAAATGCAATGTTACTCTTTCTCTAACAAAATAGTTTTATTAGACAGTATGCGGGAATGTTTTAGGGCAACTAATCCTATGCGTTTGATATTTTAATTTAATGTTTAGTAAAATTTTAGCGTTTTTTGCCGTAACTTCCAAAAATATTATAGTAAGAATGATTTTGCACAGTCTTAGTTTTCAAAAAATCATCTTTTCAACTATATTAAAGATTTCATGATATAAAAAGATTTTCTATGTTTAATCAATTTTAAAGGAAAGTAATTTAATCATTAAACTTGAGAATTCTGAACGGATATTCAACGAATCAGGAAATACAATTAATAGTTTCTTTCACTACCATTATGAAAAAACACCAAGATTTACAATTCTTAAATAATACAAGAATCTTAATGTATAAAAATAGATATTTACTTGTAGAATAGAATAATAAAAATAGAATAAATACTATCTATGCTTCTTCTTTATATATCCTTCAATTTCAATAAATGTCAATAATGCTCAATAATTGTCAATAAATGTCGCACTGTCGATAAGAAAATAAATATCATTCTTCTTATCATTCTTAATTAAAGAAGATAACTATATCAAATTTAAACGATATTTCCTAAATTATTTCTTCTGCGGCAGTAACGCACCGGATACCAGCTAGTTGTTGTCGGGTCCGTGTTTTTCACGGAAAGGGGGTGCAGTAGCTTCTGAGGGTAAAGACCCCTGAGCACCCAGAGGGCAGAAGTCCGACTTCTAGCTCACACAAACGACACAACCCTTTTTAGGGGGTGGTCGAATTCATTCATACACTCATTCATCCATCAGCAAGTCCGAATTTAGATCCAAATCAGAGACCGACTCATCCCTGATTCAGTACCCACAGAGGTATCGTTTTGTTATGGGAACTTGGAGGACTTTGCAGTCTCGACATATTTAACGTGCCCCAGCTGCCATTAGCCAACACGGCGGTCTTTGGCCAAGACGAGGACAGAACCCGCGACCTTTCGGTTACGAGACTGACGCTCTACCAACCAGGCTACCGCGGCCTTGCCAGCTAGTTTACTTAATAAAAATGAAATATTTTTTAACACCTTAATGCTTATACGCTGAGATTCTTTCAGAAAATTATATTATTTTTTCAGCAAATAACCTACTGGAGAGTTCTACCCAAATCTTTATGGCATACTTTTTAATTCAGTTGCCATCCCAATGAACGCATCGCATGGAATTGACGTACAATTGTCACGAAATATTTTAAGACTTTAATTTAAATCTATCGTGTGAAACTTGGTAACTAATTGCCATGTGGTTAATAATCTCCAAAAATTGAATTTGTGTTTTAGATTTAGCTTTAAAAACCGATTGAAATAAAGTTTTTACAGAAAACTGCTCTTGTAGTCACAAAAATCTAGTATTAAATTTGATATATTCAAATCGCTGAATTATTGGATTATGGCTTTTACATGTGTCTGAATATATAGACGAACAAACAGTAAATCCCTAGTTTGTTTTGGCTCAAAATTTGACGTCTGCAATGTAAATGTTTAATCTATGTATCAAATTTTATCTTTCTAGTTCTTTCCGTTTTGTAATTCTTATATTACCTTATTTTAGATAAGCCGAACAGGCAGGTTTCTTGTAAACAAATTTCGCACAAAATTTGTTGAACGCATAATGCGAAGATTGATATAACTTAATATAAAAAACTATAAACTTTATTTTAAATATGAAAAGAAGACAATTTATAATTTCATCACAGCCCTGGGGGGATTTACTTAAGAGTCACATCCAGATGGGGATTCAAAATCTGCTGCATCTGGTGTTCTCCAATTTTGCACAATACGTAAATAAGTATTGTGCAAAATTTAATATATTAAATTTAATATGTGTTAGTTTTTTATTAATTGATCGAATTAATATTAATTATTACACTTTTTTATTTCTAAAACTTGAAAGCTATTTATGATTGGTAAATTATTAATGCATTTATTATAGTTATTGTTCAATAAATATAAAACATTGATGCACAACTTTTCAATTCTGCAGAAATTCTCAGTGATTCTCCTTGTTGCTTTCTGCCTTGTGCTTCTATGCACATATGCTACATGCGAAACTGCTGAGGGTTTAGAAGCCCGTCATCACCATCATCATGGGCATCACCATGGTCATCATCATCACCACGGACATCATCATGGACACCATCATCATCATGGACATCACCATCATCATGGGCATCACCATCATCATGGACATCATCATCATCATGGCCATCACCACCATCACGGTCACCATCATCATCATGGACACCATCACGGGCATCATCATCATCATGGTCACCATCACGGCCATCATCATGGGCATCACCATTAAATATTACTAATGACAAGGGATAGCTACTAATACATCTCTCTATAATTTTTCAGATGATATGTGCTTCACTAAACTTTGTTTTGAAATTGATGAACATTTGAAGAATAAAATATTTTTGTAGGAAGAAAATGAACTTTCTCTACTTATTTTTATATCAGATTTATATATACTTCATAAAAATATCATTTTAAGAAGACATTCTTTTCATAATTACTTGGTGTCTCACAAAGGGAACAAGTATTAGTCTCCTTAAATATAGCATCGATACGAATAATCTCTACTACAAAATTTATTAAAATTTGTTAAGGTGTTATTATTAAATACAGACAGGTGATTTACGCAAACGCTGTGATTTCTGTTGAGTTGGATAATAAAAAGTTTTAAAAAGTTTTATATTAAAAAAACGCAAATTAGTAAAATGTTACTTCTACATTCCTCAATACGGAAGTAAAGTTTTATACTTCTGTCAGAATGATTTTCAAATAATTTAAAGTCAAATTTATTAGACAACTCTTTTATACCTCCGACTGGCGTTTGAACGAGTCTTTCGTTATATATTTCAAGAATAATACATATATAACAGCAGGATATTAAAAAGTTAGAATCTGAAAATCAACGAGGCATTCATTAATTTTTATTAAATTAAGAAATTTCAAATATTACCATTCTACATTTTTAGTAAATAATAATACTAAAAATTGTCAATAATGAAAGTGTATATTGAAGAAGAAGCACAAATTTAAATAAAAAAGCAGTAAATAGCCAGCAACATTCCAAATAAAGTAAATCTGCGAGAAAAATTATAAAGATTAGCAGAAAACCAGCTTGAAGAGTTTAAAAAAATACTTTTTTTAGGTTTATTAAGCAAAGTATCGTGATAAAATTCGTTTAAATTGATGCCAAATCTTGTATTATATTCACTTTTATGATATGAAATTATCTGTATTTTTATTGTTTATCTGACATTCTCTATTGTCTTAATTTTGTTACAAAAAAGGGTGTATGCCATTAAATGAGTAATTATTCCTCCCAAGTTAATTTAATTTCTTTAATAACCGATTTAGAAGCATTAAATCCGCTATCTCATAAAACATTTTTGTTCATTTGGAACCATTGTCAAATATCCAGATTGATATTTGAAGTTTCCTCTCTGAACTTTAACGAAATGTTATTGAAAAGGCATTTTATCCGAATGTGAGGTTTAAAGCGAGCCAAGCCAATTTAAAGGAAATTTTAGGCTGAAATATCTGAAACTTGACATCGCTGTACCTCCTTAATTCACTATTATTGATTTATCTTCTGAAAATTATTTAATTTTTTTCTTCAATGCTCTTCTTTTCTTAATAGCATTGCTTCTTATTTTTATTCCTGCTTTCTAGCACTATGCTGTATAACAAGTATTGAGAGAAATGACAGGCTCTTTCCAATTATAATGATTTGATATATCTGACATTTATTAAACTTGTACCACTGAGTCTGTCATATTTTAAAACAAAAATTATATAATAAGAGCAGAATGGATAAACTTTATAGAAGTTTCTGGTTTTCGAGCGATACTTAAATGAACAATGTCAAATGACCTGGCAACCTAGTCATCAGGAAAGGGGTTTTTACTTTTACACATAATAACCTTTTTTCCATACACTGGAAGATTTCTAGCATCAAAAGACATTTTCGTCTAATCGAACATTTCTGTCATCTATTTGGAACGAAAATGTAGCTAGATATTTCTTAGCACTGGTATCTAGTTATTTGTCCTCCGCAATTTTCAGACAATCCAAGAAAGAAAGAGTCAAGGCAAGATTTATATAGGGATCACGTTGTTCAGCAAATGAGACCACCTATTTGAATGGCAAATAAATAAATTTAACTTAACAATTTCGAATCTTTTGATACTGAATGCAAGATTCTTATAAGCATATACTTTAAGAAACCGAAAATAAAAGAAGAGATTACTGAAGTTTTTAAGAATTATTTAAAATTCGAACTTCATTAATTGACTGTTTCAGAATGTCCCATTAAAACTTGTTAATAAATTTCGGTACATGTGCGGTTGGCTAATATTGGGATCTGAAGACTCAATTTTTGATCTTCATTTTGAAATTTTTTCTAACACTCTGCTTTTTAATTATTATTTTTCGTTGCTTTTTCAAGAAAAAAAATTTCCCCAGAAAACATTTCAAAAGGTTTAGGCTAAATTACTGATAGAAAATCAGTTCTTCAATTTTTTTTTACTTATGTTTAAACCTTGATAAATATAATTTTTATTTGTTATTGAAGAAAGCTTCTAAATTTAAGTTTTTGTTTTAAAAAGAAAATGTTAAATACTTCAGTTTAAATTATTTTTAATTTTCAAAGCTTTCAGGTTTCTTCCTATTTCTGTTACAGGTTTGATTATTCTAACCTTTTTTCAATTATGTAATTCATCATGTCGTATGAATGTTTATCCTGTATAAATTAATGAAAGAACGATATATTTGTAGCTTTTTATAACCTAATAAATAATTTATTATTTATTAGGATATATTTTAAATTGAACGATCCGATTTGAAAGATCTGATCTAAAATTTTAAATCGATGGATCAAAATTTAAATAAAGAGAGTGAAGGGCAAACACAGATCTCAACACAAACTTCTCAACTCCAACTCCAACTCCAGAAATTTCTTTCTGTAGCAAATCCAATTTTCGACATTGTTCATTAATTAGCTTATTGAAACTTGGTGACTATTTTTTATTTGAATCGCCAAGCATTGTCTTAGATATTTTATTAAGATAAAAAGGAATATATACTTGACCTCCTCAGGATTCATATTTTAGTTATGTTTTGTTTTCACTAAGTAATAATATATTTATATACTTCATAAGCATTTCATAATAAATATTTATTTGCGTATTAAACAGGTATTTGATAAAATATTTGCTGAAATAATTCTTCCTACAGGAAATATTAATTTGCAACATTTTAAGATAGTTTTTTATAATAAAAATTTACTAATGCAATTATACTCACTGACGGGGGAAGTCGTAATTTTATGACATTTGCAAAAAACTGAATCATTTCTAATTTTTTTATAGAACTTTCTTTTTCTGATTACTGTTTATGAAAATACTTTTAACATTAAAAGTATTTTAAAACTGATATGAAAAGAGTTAATGTGATTCAAGACGAGTTTTAATTCTGTATAAAAAAAGTTGTGCTATTTCCAGAGAACTTGAACTTTTTCGAATGAAGTTTATCCATCTAGGAGAAATTTAATTACCGTTGAAACTTAGATTATTATCTTGAAAAATTTGAGTCTGTTAAGAGAAGTGGTATCTTTATTGTAAAGAGCAATTTTAACTTAATTGAAATTCTATTGAAACGAGCCAGTTGAAATGTAAAATGTAAGCGATGCATTTTGAAATAAAAGGTTTTCAAGGTAAAAGAAGTATTCAGGACTTGGACAGACTGTCTACAGAAAAGGTGACGTTTTAAGGTAAATCCTAAAATTCAATCGTTTTTCTTGTAATAACTTTTCAGTAGTTTAAAACGAATTATGAGAAACGAAACGTTTAAAAAAAAATGTTTAAAATCACCCATGTAGAATCTCTACAATTCCCGAAATCTTCTAAAAATCATTAATTCTTTCTAAAAATTTTTGGAAGAAATCAGTTTTAATTACTTTCTTTATATACTTTGTTTCTTGAGGTGCTGTGTTTAGAGATATTCTATAATTTCAATTCACAAAATCTTGTTCACTAGCTAAAATTGTAGCAGATGTGAAGTGAGTACTCATAAATTTTGAAAGTTGAAATTCACATTTGAATTACCCTGAATTTTGAACGGAAGGGAAGTGTTTCATTTCATCATGATTCAAAATTAAGTCCTAATGTCATGTTGTTACAAATCGGTACGTTGTTACAAAACTGAATATGCAATATTTTGCTGTACTTGTAACACATGAATTAGTGAATACCTTAAAATACTTTATCAATCTCGGATAAACTTAAAAGTATATTTTCATTAATTCTAGTAAGATGAACCGAAAATACGTAATTGAAAGTGCGTACAATATTTTTAATATCTGAATTACAATTCGGTGTAATAAAATAGTGTTAAATGGATTTCTTGGTGCCTTCTGAATTTTTAGAAAGGTAAGGAAAACAGAGGGCAAAATTAGAAAAGAAACGGTATCTTTGTCAAGAAATTAAATTTCAGTACTAACATATATTTCAACCTTAAAATTTCCTTGAAAACTGTATGAAAATGTATATTGCTTATTAAATTCATTGATAAAGAATTGCTTCCATTATATTAATAATCAGTTATATTATCTTCCTCTTTGGAAACTAGAAAGAACTCCGGTATCTATTTTCAAAAATTTAATTGTGATAGATTTTGGGTACTTCAGTTCAAAGTATCGAAAAATTTTATTTCATTTTTAATAAAAATGAAATAAAATTTAATCTTTTAAAATTTTTAATGAAAATTAATTTTTATAATGAATTTGATTTTTGTGTCAAATTAAACTAAACGACAATATAAATTTTTTTTAAAAATCTGTCGCTGCTCTTTAGCTTTAAATTATAATTCGTTGGCTTTGATGTTAGAGAATCTTGATGTTTTAAAAAATTATTTAGCAGACTGAGTGCTTAGTTTTCCCAATTTAATTCAGTTTATTAACTGATAACCAAATTTTGAAAATTTTAAAATATTGCATTGTTTTCAAATGGATTTAAAATTTCAATATTTTGGCTCGTCAAGAATTGAAGGTAAAAATTTGATAGATAAATTCAATCTTCACAATCTTAAAGCAAATCAAATAAAAGTTTATAAACAAAAATTAGGTAAATTAAAAAGTTCCTGCTTTATCTTCATAATCACTAAATACCGTCTTTCTCTTTTTTTCAGTTTTTTGCTGCGGATGATTATTTCCTTTTGAAAAAATATTTACCCTTTTGAGGACAATTCAAGTAACTATGATGCAAGTTCAAGTGAAGTCAAAATATTTAATCGAGACTGAATTTGAAGTGCCCAGTAAAAGAACTGAATTTGAAAGAGGATATGTTCAGGATACAAGGTTGCATTCTAGTCTATAGGAGTGAAAACTTTCAATCTTCAAAATTGCAAGTGATTTTGACAAGCTAGGACACATCATTTGGGAGTCCTTATCAATTAAATCCAACTTGATAATACGGCGAGACGAATTTTTATTACTTTGATCTTACTGCAATTCAAATATATTCTATAAATTGTCGCTTTAAATGAATTAATAGTATAGAATCGTTTATCAAGTGAAGTGAAAGAATGACGATGCAAGTTTACCTGTAGGTCAAAAATGATTCAACTACTGTTAAAGGAAACGCAATATCTTTCTGCAGGTCTGCAAATGAGCAGAGATTTTTATATCATTTAATAGATAAGATACATAACATTTCATGAACTACTGTATACTTTTTTGCATGATTCTTTTTATAATTCCTGTAGTTGTTTCGGTTAATTTTTTGATATTGACAATTCTTTTTATTCGTTTAGCTAATGATTATTTTGTCTGAATCATTTCAGATTTCAGAATTATTTCATCGCAGAAGATTTGTAAAGCACGTCAAACTCATTTTATGTGTTTAAAATTTAACCCTGCACAGGTCACGTGGATTACAAGTAAGACTTTAACTGAGTTTGATGTTTAAAAAATAATTAAGAAGTGCCTTGTTATGTTTAAAGTTGATTAAAGAATGTTGATTAATTATTTTGGAGTTTTATTTTCATTTGAAAATGGACTACAATTGTAATTCGCGCGACCTTTTACGTGACTTTATAGAGCGCGACCGGTGCAGGGTTAAGCTAATTTATTATCTCCCTCTATTTTTGAGACCCATAATTTAAATGCAATTACAATTTGATGCTTGCGTTCAGTAGATAGTTCATTCCTAATTTCAATGTGTGAGAGAAGCAGCCCAATTAGTCATGTAAACAATATCCTCACATTCGTAATCTCTTAATTGATCCTCTTAGTAGGTTGAAATATTCCGATTGCTTTTTTATAGAAGCCATGTTTGTGGATTCATAATAAACTTTCACTTAATGCCTGATATTTCGGGCTGTGTCGAACTAAATAGTTTTTAGTATAAATAGAAAGTCTGTAATAGCTGTTAAATCAACCGAATCATGATTAATTCATAATCAGACATTAATTTTTCCTTCCGTGGAAAAAAAATTAATATTTAAAAAAATTACAAATGTTGCGAGTTTTAAATATGCTCATATTGTTTTGCTAAATCTGACTAACAATAAATTTCTTGTATTGAATTTCCGCAACTAATGTTAAATTAGTTTCTTTAGATGTCAGGTTACTAAACTCGGGGAATCTGAATTCTTTGATTTCTGAGCATCGTTGGATATTTTCACCATGCAACGTGTAGAATTTTGCTTCTTAAACATGAGACTCATTTCAATCATTATTCATTACCCTTACTACGAATGATTTTAATAGATAGGTATCCAAATTATGTCTTATGTATTGTTTCAAGAGAATGCGACCTAGAAAAAGAGTAAGAGATTCATCTACACAAACAATTACGCCTGGTTCAAAATACTTTTCAATATTTTCATTAAACATATCACTGACTGTTTTAATTTTATGCAAGCGGTCGTTTACATTTACCTTGCCATTGTCGCTAAAATGCAACATTCGTAGCAAAAGTTGAAAACGATTTCTTGACATTATTGAAGGTGGAAGAGTCTGCGAATATAAAATTTTAATAAATTGCTGTTCCTTAAAATTTTATTTTTGAAAAGCTATCGATGTAATTTTAAATACCAAGTAGGATATTTTTCCTTTAACTGCGGATAAATAATTTTCTCTCCATAGATTAGATTCTCAAGTTGTTTTTTGAAATTGTTTCGAAACATTCAGACCAATAGAAAAATTATAGGATTATTAGAATCACATTATAATGATAATCTGAAATGTTACGATTTCTCTCATTTTCCATTTAAGTCGAATTTGATTGGAGAAGGTTCCACTTTTATCCAGTTTTTGGTGTACTTCAGTATGCAGCTCAATTAAGGATAGATCATGATGAATATGAGAATAGTATATGTTTTATCATTGAGTCAATTGTACATCATTGTCATTGTACATGATTGAGCGGATAAAATCAAAGTAGGAAATTAAGTGCAACTTCTGTGAAACGGAAAAATTGTTACTATGAATAATTTAGACTGATAAGGGAAAAATAAAAAAAATCTATTTCGGAATTTATTAGTTTTTTTGGTATGTTTTTCGATTGCTGCGTTTCTTGAAGTACTATCTGAATCAAAGAATTCGATTAAGTAAAGTTCTCTTCTATGCTTCTTTTAAAGCTCCTATTCTAGAATAGTCCTATCCGAGTGTGCAACAGAATTCTTTTAAGGATGCGAAAGAAAATGCCTTATAGAATTGATATTTTTCGGCTTCAGATTTCGATTTAATATTGAGACCTACTGGAGAAGCTCCAAAATTTAAAATGAATCAAAATAGGTGAAGGAAAAAAGCTGAAGTAGAATATTTTGTTAGTTAGACGTAAACAAGGAATTTTAAAATCTGAATACATGCAATAAATAAACTTATTACGAAGTTGAATCTCAACCTCAACTTCAGTGCTAATTGAAAAAGTTCTTTTGATATTAAAAGGAACGCTTTACGTTGCTCATCATCGAATAATTTACGATGATTCTCTCCTAAAAATTTTAGAACTTATTTTTCAGAATCTGGCTCTACATACTTCTACAGCATTTAAGCTTTTAACCTAGATTCGAAAATGTAAATTTCGTCGAATACTGCAAATAAAGATTAGTAAGGAAATGCATGGACTCAATTCCTACAGAGTTTTTTTGAAGTTTTACAAAATCAAGGGAATGTTTTCATTTGAAGTAGCGAAAAGGGAAAAAATATTGCAGTGAAGCCGATAGTTCCCTCTTTCATGCCTGTATTTTAAAAAATGAACGAACTTTATTATCTATGTGGAGTGATAACTTTCCCAACGTCCGACAAGCCTTCAACTAGAGTTAACTATCTAGGATGAGGAACAGTTGATTTCACTTGGATGGCACTTCAATGCGAAATATCTAAAGCCTCAGTAAGTTTATTTTTTTTTGTAATTTAAAATGGAGCATACTGTACGATTTCCATTTGGATTAACTGCCTACTATGAGTGAACACTTGTTACGAAAAGGCCTATTAGCATGAGTGATTTGGCGATTAATGTTTGAGTGGTTATTACAGTTAATTAGTAAACTGAATCAACAATTCCGTGATTTTTTTTTCTGATTGACTGAAATCAAAATTAAAGGCAGAATTGTAGCCCCAAAAATATAAATAAAACATACAATTTGCTAAGTCTCATTGTGTTTTTGAATTATCTCGTTTATATGCTTATGAAATTTGACAGATGATCAGGTCCTAAATGGAGTGGCTTCAAATTTGGTATATATTTACATTTTAACTTTTACTTTCAATACCGAATTTCATCCATATAGATATCTTCATTTTATAACTTGTAAGCTAACGAAATTAATTGCTCAGAATAGATTCCCTTCTGTACTGACAGATATTCGTGAACAGATTTCCTACATATACAGATTTTCTCAAAATAAATTTCATACAAAGTTTGATAAAAATCTACAAATTTGCAGTAAAGATCGAATACCAAATTTCATGCTTCTAATTTAAAGTTTTCAAATCGTGTTCAGATAAAAAACAAAAAATTTGTAATTTAGATTCGGAAAACAATAAAACATAGTTGTCAAAATCCAGGATTATAAGGTTTTTTTAACGATTACAATACTTTCTCTTAGTACACTTCATATTCAGAAAGTAAAAAAAAATAATTTGAAAGCATTTGAGTTTCCACACTTATCTCTAAACATTATGGTCTTCAAGTGTTTTTAATTTTTTTAACATAAATGTTAGATACCAAAATTATTCTAAGTTTCACCGAGAATCACTTGATATTTGAAATTAGACAAGAGCCCTTCCCTAATCAGAATGCAAGTTCCTATTGCATTCTTTTTACCCCTATACACTGATGAAAAAAAATCCCAACACCAAGAAAAAATTATTGTACAGTAATGAAATTTTAGGAATACATTTGTCTTGGTAACATATTTAATTGATTAAAGTTTCAAGATCCCAGGTAGAGCCATTGGCGAGAAGAGCCAATTAAAATGTGAAATGTTGGTACATTAGTAACCGGTGTAACCGCCAGAATTTTGAATGCAAGCATGCAAACGTGCATGCATTGTGTCGTACAGGTGTCGGATATCAGTTTGTGGGATGGAGTTCCATGCATGTTGAACTTGGGCGGTCAATACAGGGACGGTTAATGCTGGTTGTGGATGACGCTGGAGTTGTCGTTCAATGATGTCCCATACGTGCTCGATTGGAGAAAGATCTGGTGATCTAGCAGGCCAAGGCAACATGTCGACACTCTGTAGAGCATGTTGGGTTACAACAGCGGTATGAGGGCGAGCGTTATCCTGTTGGAAAACACCCCCTTGAATGCTGTTCATGAATGGCAGCACAACAGGTTGTATCACTAGACGGACGTACAAATTTGCAGTCAGGGTACGTGGGATAACCACGAGAGTGCTCCTGCTGTCATACGAAATTGCTCCACAAACCATAACTCCAGGAGTAGGCCCTGTGTGTCTAGGCCGCAGACAGGTCACTAGCAGGCGTCACCTGGCCTCCTTCTAACCAACAAACGGCTATCACTGCGACCAAGGCAGAACCGGCTTTCATCAGAAAACACAACAGATCTCCACTCCGTCCTCCAATGAGCTCTAGCTTGACACCACTCACGTTGCAAACGGCAGTGGTTTGGAGTCAGTGGAATGCACTGTACAGGGCGTCTGGCTCGGAGCTGTCCTTGAAGTAACCGATTTGTAACAGTTCGGTTTGTCACTGTGGTGCCAACTGCAGCTCGAATTTCAGCTGCAGACGCAGTACGATTAGCCACTGCCATACGCCGAACACGACGGTCTTCCCTCTCAGTAGTACCACGTGACCGCCCGGAACCTGGTCTTCTTGAGGCAGTACCTTCCCTTGACCGCTGCAGCCAATACTCATGCACAGTGGATACATTCCTGCCAAGTCTTTCAGCAATATCGTGGAAAGAAAACCCACCTTCTCGTAGCTCTACAACACGACCTCATTCAAACTCAGTGAGCGGTTGATAATGGCTTCTTCGTCTTCTCAGAGGCATCCTTGACTAACATTAACCCACTACGTTAAATCTCAACTGTAAATAACGATCACGGACCGTATAGTGTTTATTTAAAGCAAACCTCATTTGCATGTTCATAGTGTCGCTACTAGCGCCACACTTACGCGCGTAGCTCGAAATTTGAATCGACGTCATCTTTCATCAAACACGCCTACCAAATTTCGTTTATCTAGCACAGCTCCTTCTTAGTGTTGGGATTTTTTTCCCATCAGTGTAGAATTTTAGGGCAATCAAATTCCAAGATCCAATGAATTTTGCCAACTAGAAAAAATGTGATTGCAGATTAATCTCTAAACGTTATAAAAAGGAAGTCGTTGCAGATTTTGAAGCTAAACCTGCGCCTTCTTTTCCACGATTGCGCCATTATTCAGATTCGTACACTGATTTAGATTAGTGATGCACGAGTCATTTTAGATTATTACTTGTACATCATTACTGAACTAGAAATATTAGGTTCAATACAGTTCATTCAGTTTTAAATGACGAAAAGGACAAAAAAACTTTGAATGATTTTATGGTTGCCCTTTTCTAGTGAAACATCTTAAAATCAATAAGTGTCTTGCATGATTCAGACATGCATTCATGATGTTTGAGCAATTGTGTTAAAGCCATCATGCTACTCCAGATTCTTGACAACAAAAGAGATCTCTTAATTGAGTCATTTGCATGATTTTTGTCATTGCATTCAGTATTAAGCATGGGAATTTAGGAAAATGATTTTAACTCATTTGAAAATAATACATTTCTACTGTTTAATCTGACACATTTATGTTCTAATTTTTTAGACATGAAGTTATGAAACTTAAAACTAGTCAGAGCTTTTAACAAACCCCAGTTTTAATTAGCTTAAAAGTTTACAATAAAAGCTAATTGATAACATAAAAATAGTATAAAAACAAAGTATAATAAACAATAGAGTAAAAATAGATAGAAAATTTCCTGCTTTTGTAAATTTGCTGAAAATTACAAATCCTACACACCACTTTGTTTTCAGTTACCCTTTTTTTATGAATTGACCTACACATTTACTAATCAGGGAATAAACTATACATATGAAATTAAGCTTAAATTTCTTTTAGGGATAAAAAGGATATTTTTATCCGCCTTCCGTGACTTATGGAAATGAAATATTTCAGCGAATAATATAAATACAATGATGAAACCTTAAAAGTTTGAGGTGTTTTCGAAGTGATTAAATACAAAGTGTCCATGAATTATTTATTAAATTGGAAAAAATAACTTATTTGCTCTAATTATTATGAAAACAGACAAACCAATTTATTTATAAGGTTTTGCATCAAGGAAACACAAACAGATCAAGTATAAGTGTAGAAACAATTTCAGCAATTATTCATTTGTTGTTCTCTGTTCCAGAAAATCACTTTGCCAATCCAGCTGACAAATAATTATTCCGTAATAGACAGTACATAGGAATACATTCACATACTTTTTTACCAGCAGATTGGAACTCATTATCATTGGGTTACACCTATGCTTCATTTCCTTTGAGGAAATTCCTAAATCAGTGAATTTATAGAGACGAACCACTTTCATGGTCACCATCTTCTCTAGATATTCCTGCCACTCGACTTATTTTTCTTGGGAGTACTTAAAAACCGAATATGCTGCAAATTAAGAAGTTGAATTTATATGGAAACAGTTCTCATCCGTCTAGTTCACAGTATTCTTGAATTATCGAAAAATTTTAATGTTACTATGTGTTTATAATTAAAACTTACTCTAAATATTATATATTTTTACTTTTTTTACGCACTCTACCAATGTGCGTGATATTTTCCACCACAACTTTCACAATTAGATTTGTGAAAATTATATCCAAGCTTTTGATAGCAAAGTAACTGACCATATGGATGGGAACATATTTTAGTGATATAAGGACATCTTTTAGAAATACAAATACATATTTAGATATCATTTAACATTATCATAATATTTCTGATTAGTGATTAATTTTTCTGTTGTCTGAGAAATGGAAAAAGAACACTATTTTTATATTAAATTTGAGAATTTTTTTTAATATATTTAATGATATGATTGTCCAAAAATTATAAATAAGTTCACGTGTTTTGATAAAGGGGAGGTATCACTTAAAACTTATAATTATGAGTATATATGATAACGGATACAATATGTTTTCCTTAAAATTTTCAATCATTCTTGATAATTACCTAGATCTTGGTAGTTTGGCAGAAACCTCGGGTTTTGAACTGGAGAGTAACAAGGTCGACACCGATTTTGTAACGTAGATGCCTTTTGTATGAGCCTGATTTTGATAAAATTAGTCGGCGTCGAAGGTATTTCATTTGTAGAGAATAGTTTTGAAGTAAATCAAACTGACCATAAAAAAGTCTATAAATATTAACATAACAATACTTGTATGTTGGCATATTACAAATATTACAAAAATTGCATCTAATGTAATCAGCAAAATGACGTAAATATCGATGAAACTACAACGATCAAAACTGATAGGGAATTACTTCCTTAGCTGTAAGTGCACTACGAAGAAATCGGTTTTAAAATGTTTATTAAATTTAATTAAAATGAATTAAAATTTTACCATTTTGCTTCATCAATTTCGGATCAAATTATTGCATAAAATTAATTTTTACACCATTATAAAATTCTAAAGATAAATTTTTCAATGATGATACAATAAAAGTATCAAGTATCATTTAAATTTTTTTAATTTTTAAAAAAATATTTTTTCATTACAATATTCTTTGTTTGATTTACTGTATTTATATACAAAAGAATATCTGAATGGCATTATATTCATTTTCTTGCATGTGCGTTAACGTTGTTATATCAGACCAATTTTTAAAAACGATAATAAATATTGGTGAATCAAAACTTAAACATTTATTTTCATCATTTAAGACTCCGAATGAAGCTCGATGAATTTTTTTCCCAAAGGATGAAACTTAAAAAAAAAAAGAAACCAATATTCAGGTTGTAAATATTACATTTCAAATACTATCGATAATTTTTGAATGATCCATATTTTATTTAATAAACATTTAAGAATGAAAAAAAAAACTGTTAAAGGTAATAAATAATTTCTGTAATCACATAGGTAAGTTCAAAATATGAGCTACAATAAGAAAATAATCTCAATAATAAATTTTTTCAAAAATTAAAAATTGGGAAAATTTAAAAATTTAAACTAGATATCTCTAAGACGTACCATTACATGATATGACAATTTTTATTAAATGTCCACAATCAATATTTATCACATTCTTGATTAAAAAAACTTCTTTTTTTATTAACGGAGTATCATTTATCTCATTGTGTTTAGAATGAAAACGTAAAGAGGTGAAAAAAATAGAAATGTCTTTTGCATGAATAAACACTAATTAGAAAAAAAGAAGAAAACAGTTTTTATTTCTTTATTTAAGGATGTCTGTTGGTTGCACAATTTTACCTATTTAGCAGTGATATTTGTCATGAACTTGATAATTACAGAACCATTGAAATAATCTCTGAAGTTCATCAAGGTTTGCGGAAAATAGATCACAAGCTTGAATATAAATAGACGAACAAGACTGTTTCGATATCAAATTTCACTTGCTAGAGTTTCAGCAAACTGAAGAAGAAATAAGTCATCTTCCAAAATGGTAAAGATATTTTTTAGAATAATATTCTATTCACTGTAAAATGTATACTTGATTTTAAAACTGTCATCGAAGAAATACTTAAACTTTTGACAGTAAAAAAAACCCATAATATTTTAACGTTGGCAAATTTTCTGTAAATTGTTTAGTATGTAATTCGTTTTGGAAAAACTGTTCAAAACTGCTAACTGGTCAGAAAATTGCATCTGGAACAACCAAACAGTGCATAAATTAATTCTTGGTCAGTAGCTGCTTAGTGAGATAGGAATTTTTAAGATTTTAATTAGATTTTAAAATAAGTGATTATTTTATTTAAGATTTAATTGCCACCTGTTATCGTATCAAAGATTAAAATTAATTCAACTGATATTAAAACTAATTTAAATAAATTTTTATTTATTTAATAAAAATGGAATGTTTTTTAATACCATAATGTTTATGCTTTAGGATTCTTTAAGCAAATTGCATTATGATCCAATTGGAGAGGTTTCCCTAAATTTTTATTTCATATTTTTTAATTACGGTGTACCCTAGAAAACGCCTTGCATGACATAAGTGTACAATAGTTACTAAATATTCTTTGGTGAGAATTTAGAATTTTTATTATAACTATCATGTGATACCAGATAATTAATTCCTGGAATGTGGTTAATATTATCCAGAAGCCGAATTTGTGTTTTAGATTTATTTTTACCAAAAAAAAACATTAAAAAATTTGACACCGAATTCCGTTTAAAATCGTAAAATCCTACTCTAAGTTTGATAGATTTAAGTTCTCGAGTTATCGCATTTGCATACTTCAGAAAGAATAGACCGACAGAAGTCAACTTCTTGTTGGATTTGCCACAAATATGACTGGCGTCTACACAATAAATATTATATCTGTGCCCTTTTATTAGTCATAATCTGTGAATTTATGGAAATCTGTGTCAAAATAAATATGTGTGTTTATATCTGTGCCATATTATTAGTCATAAAATCCTACTCCAAGTTTGATACATTTAAGTTCTCGAGTTATCGCATTTGCATACTTCAGAAAGAATAGACCGACAGAAATCAACTTCTTGTTGGATTTGCCACAAATTTGACTGGCGTCTACACAATAAATATTGTATCTGTGCCATATTAATTTTCTATCCAGTTCTTTTTGTTTTGTAGTTATCATGTTATTTATATTCGAACAACCAGATAGACAGACTTCTTGCGAACGGATTTTGCTTAAACTTTGATAGAAATCTACGAATTTGCTGTAAAGACCACGTATCAAATTTCATCCATCTAACTTAAAGTATTTTTTGGGTTAGCTTTGTCACGGACAGCATTTCCCAGAAAGGATTTTTTGAAAGTAAGAAATTCTAGAATGGGAAGATTCATCAAAACCTTTTTTCGAATTTTTGTTGGACTATTACAATACTTTCTTTATATTTCGTTCACGAGAAAGAAAAAAGTCGCTACACAGAGAATATAAAGGTTGGTGTAATCAAGATATGCAGCAGAATATAGTCTAAACTTCTGAAAAACTTACACTAAACATACTATTTTATAATGACTTCGATGTTTTAATCTGTTGGTTGAATATTATTTCTTCTTTATCCATCAGTAGAAAACATGATGTGAATCAACTGTAAAGTGATGCAACATCTTTCTTTCAAAGTTTTCGGATATATTAAGACCACATTATTAAATCAATGGTGTAAGTAAACTAAATTAAACTCAATTACACGACAGCCCTATGGGGGCCAAGGCTCACAGAGCACATATCTCTTTTCTTGACAGAAGGACCTGGAGTGTGAGGCATATGTTCCGGTTAGTTGAACAGTCTAACGCGAAACCCTCAGTGTTAAGTTCTCAAACATGTTTGGTCCCCAGTTTATCCATCCACTGAAGAAATGAAAGGCGGAGTCGGTTTTGCACAGCCCCGTGATCGGACCTCAGGCCTGTGCGTTGGGGACTGTTTCACAGGGCTTTATTGGTGTAGGTAGAAAGTTTGACTTCAAAAGTAAAAAGAAAATAATTACTTTTACAGCAATTTTTAATGTTGTAAACACCATTTTTTAAGTTTCGAATATAATTCTGTGAAATATTTTATTTTCATAACATAATTTTATAGTTTAGTGATTATGGGTTTTAAATAAATAAAAGAAAATACTTCGTTATATAAATATTTCTGAGAATTATATATTTAAAAAAAATGCAGATCCCATTTTAATTGAATTTATCAATTGCATTTTAATAATAAATGTTAAATGGATAAATTTAGAAAGGAAGATCAGAATTTAATCCTTTACTTTAAAAATTATAAGATATTACTGTAATTCAAAAAAGCCTAAATTAACGAAAGTGGTACTAAGAAAGGATCATTTTTATTTTAAAATGAAGAAAAAAAAACATCATTTAAGTGCCATTCCTAATTATAAATATGAGAAAATAATGATTCAGTATAAAACTAAAAAAAAGCGTTGTATTTTAAAAATATCTTCATTATTTTTACAAAAAATTTCAATTATTTTAATTTTTATTTTTATAAAAATTTAATACAAGTATCAATTTAAATACGAAAAAAAGCAACCCTAGATCATTTCATGAACACTGTTTGGAGATTTCGTCAAGACTCACATTCAAAGAGAGATTCAAAATTTGCAAGATTTCATGTTCTCTAGGCAAGGCACAATAATTATTCAAATAAATTTATTATATACTATTTCTTGATTATTTGATAAAATTAATATTAATAATTATTATTTTAGTATTTACAAAACTTTAAAATTTCTAATGATGAAACAATGGTAAATATTAATGTATCTTTCTTTAAGGTATTGTGGAATGAATTTAAGACACTGATGCATAACATTCACATTTTTCAGAAATTCTCAGTGATTTTCTTTGTTGCTCTCTGCATTGTGCTGTTATGCACATATGCTACAAGTCAATCTGCTGATGGCTTAGAAGCCCGTCATCACCATCATCATGGGCATCACCATGGCCATCACCATCACCACGGACATCATCATGGACACCACCATCACCATGGGCATCATCATCATCATGGTCATCATCACCACCATCACCATGGCCATCACCACCATCACGGTCACCATCATCACCATGGGCACCATCACGGGCATCACCATCATCATGGACATCATCACGGGCATCATCATGGACATCATCATGGACATCACCATTAAATATTACTAATGGCGAGGGATACTGCTTCTGTCTATATTTTTTTCATATGCTATGTGCTTTGCTCAACTTTGTTTTGAAACTGATGTAAATTTGACAAATAAAATACTTTAAAAAAAAGAAAATAAATCCCCCGATTTATTTTTGTGCCATATTTATACATACTTCATAAAAATATCATATTCACAAGTCAATCTCAGAGAAAAATTATAAAAATTAACATTATTTCGAAAACTATACATTATTGTTTAGAGTTTTTAACCATTCATTACTTGAATTAAACAATGAAGGAATTCAGTAATTTTTTGGAATCAAATGTTTAACGGAATCCAAATTTAGTTATTGTTACATTTGAACTGACATCTAGTATGTCTCAGTTCTCCGATTATAAGAAAAATTCTGTCCCTGTTTGACAAATATTTTCACGTTTTGCCGTAATACTGTTGGCAAAACAAAAGGTGCCGAATCCAAAGAAAAAGCAGTTATCACAATTGATCGATGTTTGTATTTTAAATTAAATACTTGATTCCAAAAATATGACCAGTTTGTACTCGATTTACATCCCGTTTTTTGCGCTATTTTAGGGTCCCAAATTGTACAATTTTATTGACCATTTCATTTAGCAATTCGATTAACTCATTTTAGAATGAATTGTGAAAATTCATTCTAGAATGAGTTATTGCCACCAGTGATGTGAGCCTTCGAATGAGATGGACTGTTCTGAAAATGGATTTTATCCTAGACCATCGCAAATCTTTTCTTAGAAACATATAGGCTTTCACGTGAATATATTTGGTTTCTGACACCCAACTACTCATATTATTAAAAATCTTAAATCTTAAAATGTTAAATTATTAACAAATTACAAAAATGGAAATCCCACCTGTTGCATGAAACATCTGTAGCAATTATTATTGGTCGTTTCATGATATTTATTTGAAAAAGAATTCATATCATTGGAATGATTGTCATTTTCATTTCAAAAATAAGTGCTCTGAATATCGCAATTTTTTTTCTATTCTTGTAAAGTTTGTTATGTGAAAATTTGTAATGTGCAAGAAAATTTTAAAAGGAACTAAACCTTGTTGAAAGCACTATACTCAAAATAAATGTTTAGCATTTGTAAATTTCAGAAATATATTTTGAATATTTAATATAAAATAAAAATGTTTGACATTTCTTAGAAAGATTTCAATCTGTTATCAATTATTACTTAAATTTCATCTGTAATAGAAATTATAATTGTTTAATCAAGCTGTTAAAAGTCTAAAGAAATTTTTTTATATTTTTGATTAATTGAAAATCCACTTAATGCAATACTGGAATATTTTGTCACTTATAAATACTGTCTTAAGAGGTAAATGTGTTTCGTTTGAATTTTATCTTCGTATTAAATTTTATTTATACTGAAGTTGTGGATACATTTTTTCTTAGCACTATATATGTAACAAGAAAAATAATTTGATTTCTTTTGCTTATCTTGTACCTTGTAATAGATATCAGTTAACGAATAGAGTTTAGTGAACTCAACTTTTAGTTGTTACCTTGTTAGAAATAACATTTTAATAATTTTATTATTTATTCACAAAGTTTACGAATATTGTTAAAACAAGATTTGAAATAAGAATGGAAAAGGTTCTAAGTTTGGGAATGATGTAAAATTCTTTCCAAGCATTTTCATATTTTTAATTGTGGAAAATTTTGCAAATTTATGCATATCTTTTGTAGCCTATCAAGCAAAAGACAGATGTTTATGTCTGAGTTTCTTTTGAATTTCTTATTGTATTGGACCTTTTAGCCATAAGTTTTTCATGCAACAAAAAGTGTAAAATTAGTCGTTATGTAATACTTATTATAATATTGTCCATACATATTATAATAATTGTTTTTACAATCACTTACTTATACGAGAGAAAGAACTACAATTTCTTTCTAATTTTAAGAATATTAACTTTTGTTATTCTAATAATTATATATGTTTGATAATTGCAGAAAAACCATATTTTCAAATCTCTTTTCAGACCATGTTAAAATAGACTAGTGAAAGTCCATTTCAATTTTCCTCCTTACATAGTTAAATGGATTTTTAATTCAAAAGGTTATAAAACTTGCCAAGTCTTCAAAATAATATTTGATGAATCAATTTGTGTTGTTACTGAAAAAATCGGATGTTTTTCTTAAAAATGTTTAACACGAAATTAAAGTTATGTCTAATTATTTTATAGAAAATGTTTATAGCAAATAATAAGTTCAATATTTTTAGCTAATAAAGCTTATGTTCCGAGCCTGTGAAAAATTGTATTCTGCTTTACGCGAAGCTAAGATAAGTTATGCGATTCTTATTGAAAATGCAAACTTTCTATTTTTTATTAAAAATGTTAATTACGATATATTTAGTATTTTATTAATGTCTGACATTGTTATTATGATAATTTTACAGTTGTATGATAATTGCTTTTTAATGTGTCAAAATGTTATGAATCAAAATATTAAAGAATGATTAGCATTAACAATTTAATTTTAATTATTAAGATTAATTTCTGGCTAGAAATTAATTATACCATATAATGCATTTTGAATGATTTCTCCAAACGAATTAAAATTTTTTTCTATGAACAATTACAAATATTTTGCTTATTCTTTGCATCCATTAAAAAATCTTAAGCAATTTAAAAAAAGTTCATTAATAAATCTACGTATTTTGAATTCAAATTTTCTTCAGATGTTTGGTCTTTTATCATATTACTTTCCAGAAGAGGATGACTGATGGTTGAGCTAGCCATCCACGCGAGAATCTTCTGAATTTTAAAAAGCATCATTTGATCGTCATGCCTGATCAGCATGATGATCAATGTACTTCAGAAGATAATTTAAAGAGGTTAAAGATTAATATTATCAAAATTCAGGATGACGTGATTAAGTTTTTAATTTATGATTAAAGTTAGGTTTATTAATATTTTTTCGCAAATAAAATATTACCAATTCATTTTCCCATTAATACTGAATTGATGAATTGAATATTAATAAAATTTGCATAGAAGTAACACCCGAATGCCCCTTTCTATCATTGTTTTAAACAGTTCAAAATTTTGAAGGTCTTAATTTCGATAGCTAAAAAAATTGCATCCGGGAAAATAAGATCACAAGAAAGGACCTATGAAGGATTTCAATTTAATTATTCAGGAAACTTTTGATCGTTTTCAGTAGAATGTAACTATACGAGTCCTTGCATTAAATGATGAACTATGTATTTAATTATTTCTGGAATGCAAAAGTCTAAAATTAAATTTGATAAATATTTCTATAATTTATTGTTAAATATTTTAAATTTTCAAAGAAAAAAATTTTAATGACTTTTTTAAAGCTTTGCATAATTTTACTGATTAATGCGTGTAACCGATTTGTTGTTTAATGTGCCCTAACTTTTAATATTTTATTGTAAAAAAATATTAGTAAATTTATTCTCATTAATTCATATTCGTTTTTAATAACATATTTCTTCAAAAATTTCATCAATATTACATTTTTATTTCAAATATGTATATATGATGCAATAATTTTATCAATTATATATGAATATGTATAAAACTTGTAAATTTTTATATTTGGATGCATAAGATTTGATTTATTATAAAATATTTATATGTAATTTGAAGAATTTCATGAATAAAATAATTTTAATGAATTGTAAATAAAGGACTTTTTTCGAAGTAATTACTGTATAAGTTATTTTCGTTATAAAATAATAAAAATATTTTTTAGTTGGGAATCATAACTGGATTGATGATCAATTTCATAAACGTAAATTAATAAGGTCAGAAAAGTGTTTCTGCGTACTATTAATTAAAAAAAATAATGTATGAGAGTAAAGATAATTTAACAATAAGTGAACTTATTTTTACTTCCAAAATTTTGATTACAATGTCATTTGTATTGATAATAAGAAAATGTGAAACATTTCATGAATAGTTAAAAAATGTTTCCAGCTAGAATAGGTAGGTTTAATAGATGAATAATGTTTAAAGTTAAAAAATGTACTAAATATTCACGCAACTGCAATAAAATGTTATATATCTTAGTAACATTTAAAAAAATGAGAAAACTAAAAAAATATTAAAATAGAAATTCCAATTAATTTAAGTTTCCCAAAACTGACTTTTGAGTTCTTAGCTTTTCACTCATGTATATTTTCTATTTAATTCAATAGTGAAATGCTCCCCATCTTATGAGAAGCAGAAATGTTCTTATGCTGCAGTTCTTCCACTTCCATTAAAATACCCCTAAAATAATAAGTATTTGAGTAAATGAGATAAATTACAAGATATTAGATTAATTTGGATGCGTTTTTAAATGATTATCTCTCCGTTTTAAAAAAACCCTAGTTCTATTAATTTGAGCAACAGATCATCGTATTTAAAGTGATGGAATTTAAAAGTCAATCACTTTGAGAAACTTGCTTTTGCACTTTTCACAAAATGTAACATAAGTATCAAGGCAAAGTAGAATAAATTAACTCTGAACCAGCAAACTGAGATTCTTCTCTGAAAGAATGTAAAGTTTGTATGTTCAGATATTTTGCTAACTTCATGATATGTAACGATAAATATTCAGAAATATGTTATTAAAAATAAATCCTTGTCTTGGAAATAAAGATTGCAATATAATTGCAAAGGTTCGTGTTCGAAAATTTTGAGCGTCAAATTTGTCCCAATAAGATGTCGGAGGTCATAAAAGGGCCCCAACAGAAACAAATCCCTGAAATCTATAAATTTGGGACAATTGAATCACTAAAATGTCGATAGTATTATGTTGCAATATTGGAATTCAGTTATTGCCTTTTTCGAAATTTTCACTTTAAATGTTTAGTGAATCGAAGCTTGAGAAGAAAACTTTCCTTTGTGGGTTATACATTTTAAATAAATATATCAGTTTCTGATAATATACGGTAATTTGTAAAATGCCCTAAAAAATTCTTGACTATTTTTTTTCTCGTTAATTTCTATTTCAAAAGAAAAGAACAAAAAATTCACAGTAATCAAAAATTAATATTGTATACATCCGATTTCCACTCATGTAAAAAAAATTTTTTTTCACTGTTAAACTGGTTAATTCTAGTTGACTAGTTTAAATACTTATCCTTCTTCAACTTCATTTTTGAATAATAGTATTAGGTTGTTCGGAAAGTAATTTCGTTTTTTCCTGACAAAGGATTTAATTGCATTTTTCGCACCCAATTTCATACTTAAACCGCAAAATCATTTTATGTTTTAAGAGCTGATATAGCAAGGCTTGAGTGTGAAAAAGTGCAGCTGATTCTTCGCAGTAGTTTTTGGATGGTGCCCTTTTAAATATGGAGAGCAATAAATAGCATTTTCGTCATTTTTTTCTTTTTTGCTATAAAAGGTAAAAATGCTGTTCAAGCCAGAAATAAATTAGCCAATATGTGTGGAGAAGATGTGTTAACAGTACATCAGTACCAGAACTGATTTGCAAAATTTTTCCTTCAAATGAGGAGGCCAAAAACCACCTCGATCAGTTTTTTTTACAGCAAAGACCAAAACTTTTATGAGTGTGTAATCATGTTACTACCAAAAGGTATTAGACCAGAAGGGCAAAAGGTATTAGACCAGAATGGCAATTTTATAATTTAATAAATAATTTATTCATTAAACGAAAATTTCTTTTCATTTTGACACAAAAATAAGAAATGACTTTCCGAATGACCCAATAACTATTAAGTTTGCTTAATTTACCTTATTATTACAGACAGAATAGAATTCTAAATGTGTATGTGAACATTTGATCGGTTAAAAATACTATTAATCGTCTTTAGAAAAATATTGCGATTTCTTTTATAGAGAATTCTCTTTCAAAGAGTGACGCAATTCATTTATTTTTCTGCCGATAAATTGATTTATACGCTCTTGAAATATATATAATTAGATTTTATGTGAATGTAATCTTTAATATGATCAACTGTAATTTGAAAACTTATTTAATGAGATGCGTCAATTCCTAATTTTCCAGTATCTGTTTTATTCATTCGAAATTTCAAATCTAATTTTATAAAAAAATATTACTTTGTTACTCATAGGAAAAGGAGAACAATGCACTATTTTGAATATTTAGTTCATTGCTATACTGGTTGATTTTTAAGGTTATTGACACAAGAGTCGTATTTGGCTATGCTGCACCATGTATATAAGGAATTGGTTAGGATTAATAAACTTGATTTGAATGATTTTATGTTGCATTTTTCTAATGAATCAAACCTAATCGTGTCTGATTCATATTAAATCTTTTATTGATGTCTGAGCAATTATGTAAAAGGATTCAGATTCTTGGCAGCAAAATGTATTTCTGTAATTTGCATGATTTCTCACATTGCGAAACAGCTGAATAGACTTTAGTCAGGAAATACTAATAAAATGAGTTTAATTGATCTTAAATAATAATAATTTTCCAGTAATTAAATTTGACGCATTCATGTTCTAAATTTGATTTGTTTTCTTATTTAGACATGGAGATAGGAAATGCAAAATTAATCAAATTTTAGCAAACGCCAGTTTCAATCAACTTGAAAATTTACAACTAAAACTAATGAAGCTTGCAAGGATTGATAATGTGAAAATAATAATATAAAAACAGAAGTATAATAAACAATAGTATAAAAATAGAAGGAAAATTTTCTGCTTTTGCAAATTCGTTGAAAAATATTTTTTACACACAGCTTTGTTTTCAATTACCCTTTTTTTATGAATTGACCTACACATTTACTAATCAGGGAATAAACTATACATATTAAATTAAGCTTCAATTTCTCTTAGGGATGAAAATTAAATTTTTTCCCGCCTTCCGTGACTTATGGAAATAAAATATTTCAGCGAATAATATGAATACAATGATGAAACCTTGAAGTCTTCAGGTGTTTTCTAAGTGATTAAATACAAAGTGCCCCTGAATTATTCATTAAATTAAAAAAATTAAAACGCTTATTTGCTCTAATTATTGTGGTAACTGAGCAACTAATTTGTTTAGCACGATTTACCACAAGGAAACACAAAAAAATTAAGTGTTAGTGAAGAAATTGTTTCCACAAATAGAGATGCTTGTTATGCTGAACCCCAGATATTCGATTCGGCATGTCAGCCTTCAATCAGAAATTCCATGATTGACCTTTTATAGAAACTCAACCAAATACTTTTCCCCAACAGCTTGGAGCTTACAATCCTTCAATCACACATTTGCTTAATTTCCTTAATAAAAATTCCCAAAGTGGTGAAAGCATGGAGTAAGACCACTTGCATGGTTTTCAAGTTTTCCATTGCATCACTTGATTTTTTTTCTTGGAAATCCTAAAAAACCGAGTAAGATGCAAATTAAGAAATTGAATTAAAAAGGAAGCAGCTGATATGGCTACACAATTAATGAACAATGTGTAGAGGATTTCATAAGTGGGAACGAAATATATTTTAAAAACTGAATGATGATTATTTTGAATTTCATTAATATAAAGTATTTTGATTGCTAAATCGCCGGCGTCCTCTTATAGGGGCAGCTCATTTTCCTGTGATCTCGGCCCTCAGATTCGAGTTTTGGATCGGGATAGTCGTTCTTCTTTTGTATTCTATCCATGAGGTGAATGAGTGTGAACCCCCGTAAAAGGAATTATGCAAACGAATGTGACGCATGAAGTAGCTAAGTTGTACTCTTGGCTTAAGTTGGTGCTACCGAAAAAACAAAAGACGCTGACTCGGCTTAATCACTGAGCGGGTTCGTAAAATGCTTTAAGTCACAACACGATTACTAAATTAAAATTCATTAAGTATCCCATTGTCCCGTGTTCTATATTACTGACAAGAAAAATCTTAATAATCTCCGGTAAATAGTTTAATTTCAATTTGTATTTCTACCAAAACCTGTGGGAATGGTTACCCCGAAACTTTCTCGTATAATCTCTTATAAAAGTGCTTTTATTAACCGTATGTCTCTGACAAACGATAGTTGCAAAAGTGCTTATTGGAGTGCTATCTTTTAAAATTTTTGTAATTAATCGCCGGAATGCCGTTAATACCAGTCACAATACTGTTGCGATGTGGTTAATATAAAAAAATTGAAGGTGTTCTTTTCCCTTGACAGATTAAAATTCATTAAGTATCCCATTGTCCCCTGTTCTATATTACTGACAAGAAAAATCTTTATCCGGTAAATAATTTATTTACAATTTGTATTTCTACCAAAACCTGTGGGAATGGTTACCCCGAAACTTTCTCGCATAATCTTTTATAAAAGTGCTTTTATTAACCGTATGTCTCTGACGAACGATAGTTGCAAAAGTGCTTATTGGAGTGCTATCTTTTAAAATTTTTGTAATTAATCGCCGGAATGCCGTTAATACCAGTCACAATACCGTTGCTATGTGGTTAATATAAAAAATTGAAGGTGTTCTTTTCCCTTGACAGATTAAAACTAAACTCTGTTACTGAAATGCAATTTTAGCAGTAAAATCACATACCAAATTTCATATTTTAGTCTTCTTGTTTCTGACTTATTGCAATTACATGCTGGCGAAAGTTCGAATCGATAGACAGTAAACTCGTTTGAAGGATCGGGATTCAAATATGATACATATCTACACAATAAATTTATATCTATGCAACAAATTTTAGAGATCTAGCACTTAAAATTTTGTAAATATAGTATTATCTTATATTCAGACAAAAAAGAACTGAGTGGAGTTGGTTCTAAATTTGATAAAAATCTAAATAAATGGAATGGAGACCATACATCAAATTTCTTACTATATAATTAGTTTTGTATTTCGCAGTAAGAAAAAGGAAATAGAATATGTATTTTAAATGCCTTTTTTTTCGTCTGATTGATATTTAATACAGAATTACAATTTTAGTAACACACTCACATACGAAATTTCATTAATCTACTTTTCGTCTTTAGAATATCGCGTCAACATGCATATCAAACAAGAGACCGATAGGCGGTCAACCCTATGTTTGAAAACTTGTGACCCCATTTTGATGCAATATTTTTGTGTTAAATTGTATCTTTGTGTTTTATAGTTGTCATGCTTACTTATATTTACATAATCAACCAAATAATGTGAATGTGCTTTTTTTTTCAAAATTTGATAGATATCTACAAATTTGGTGTATTGGTGTATACCAAAATTTATTTTGTTTAGTTTAAATAGTGTTTGAATTATTGAATTTCGAGATAGACAAATTTCTTTTAGCCCGATAAAAACTTGATTCCTAAAATGTGTTTTCTGGGATCAGGCAGATTTGAAAAATAGAGATCTGTTAAAATTTCGATTTTGAGCTCTTTTTGATGATTACAATATTTTTTCTTCGTGTTTGAGAAAATGATAAAGGAAAAACTTGAACTTGGAATTTTTTCTTTCTGATTAACATTTAGGTGTAATTGCTTTCTTTAGCAAAATATTTAATAACACATGTGAATAAAACATAAGCTTATGTATAAAAATAAATTTTGCAAATTTAATAAAAAGCCACTTATTAATTACCAAAAAAAATTCTCTTTCTATATAAGACGAAAGTTTTTGTTATAAAAAGAAAAAAGCTTTTAAAAGTTGGAAACTAGACTCTATGCCTGAGTAAGCGCAATTTTAAAACGAGTGTTAAAAAGATTTGTTTTCTAATGAAAAACATTCGCGGTTTAAGCATGTCCAATTGTTTGATCACTTATCTTGACCTGAACTTGATGATCAGAAAAGTAATGAGCCAAGCGGTGCCATTCAGGTCATTTTTTTATTTTTAAGTGAGACATATTAAGATTTACAATTCAGATTTCAGTATAAATACACCGACAATCAATATCCTGTTACCAGTCTTCTAAGCCATCCTTTAAAGTGGTATTAGCTATTAAGAGAAGTTTGAATTACATAGAAAATGGTAAGGTATTCATTTGAAAAATAATTTAAATTTTATCTAGAGTACAAGATTGTCACCTAATTGTCAAGTTGAGAATTTTGTCTCTGTTTCTGTTGTGTTTCTGAAATTGATGCACTTTTAGACTCTATGAATGTGTGTTTAATCAAATTACTCGGTACTGAATTTATATAGAAAACATTAATATATTTAAATTTATAGAGTTTTTAAAAAGATAAATTTTGCTTTTGATTTCAGTATTATTTGGAATAAAAATTAAACTTGGTTTTAGAAGTCGATGAAGTAATTTAAAAATAAAGAATAGTCTGAAAACGCTTACATAGTTTTAGTTTAAAATGTTTTGCGCTTATTGGTATTTTCTTTAAGAAAAATAACTCAATATAATTAATAATTTTTAATTATTTGCATTCTGTTCCCTAATAGATAATTAATAATAATGAATATCTCGAAGAAAAATTCATTTTCTTAATTATAAACTTTATTAACGGAGAACAGCTATCAAATTAGTCAAACGGTCGGACCGTTTGAATGAACTTTTAAATCGATATTTCTATTGATCACTTCAAATTCATAAAATCGAATGAATAGAAGCATTAACTTACGAATATTTTTAAAAAAGGTTTACATCCATCAGGCTGTTGTAAAAAATATGCTGAAAATTGTAAAGAGTATGATCATTTATCTATGATTGTATTGAAAATCACTTTTGTATCATAAATGAAACACAAGTAATTTTCAATTTATGTTTGCCTGCATTTGATTTGGCACGTATAACAATTAGGAGAGAACATAGAATTTTAGAAGTATTTCCTAGTATTTTATTCAAGTAAAATTTCGAGCCAATCAATAATGCAATAATATTCTAGGAAATATGTGAAAAGTAACATTATTTTGTTGTTATTAAGTAGCATTGTAAGGGTAACAATAAATTGCACCTACGGCTTAATGATAATTTTTGTCCCCTTTTTTTTCTGCATGCTCTTAATTCTATCTAAAAAATAACATCAGTGTCAAACATTGTCTATTCTATGACTTCTATGTACTAGCAGTTGGAGCATCAATTAAGCTATTATTCTATTGCTTATTTCACTTATACTATCAGCACTTATTACTCTCGTCGATGAAAAAAAATTGGGTGACAAAATCGCTATAAAAATTCAACCTTCAAGAAAATATTTTTTTCCTTTCGATTTATTGTCATAGATCCTAGTCTTATTAGGATTTATTTTGTATTAGAGAAAAGAAATACGAAATAGAATAAATTATTTTATATCCATGTCATGTCGTGAATCATATATGTCATATAATATATAATATTATAAAAGCTCTGACCTAAACCGAAATACTACAGTATTTTTCCTCTCCTTCATGCAAAATTTGATTTATTTAATGAATAATATTAATGCATAGCATTTTATAGTATAACATTTTGCGTTTGGAGTGAAAACTTAACGTTTTGTAGTGAAAACAAAAAGCCAGTAAGAGTTTTGTTTTGAAACCGAAACATTTTCCTGCTGTTTTTAAAAAAATAGAAAATGCGGATATTTTTTCAGTGTTATTTAATTAATGCAAACCAATAATGTCAATATTTTTCTTTCCAGAGGCTCTCAGTAATTTTCTTTGTTGCTTTGTGCATCGTCCTACTATGCACATATGCAGTTTGCGAACCCTCTGATGGCTTAGAAGCTCGTCACCATCATCACCATGGACATCATCATGGTCACCACCACCACCACGGACATCATCACGGTCATCATCACCATCATGGGCATCATCATCACCACCACCATGGCCACCATCACCACCATGGTCACCATCACCATCATGGTCACCACCACCATCATGGTCATCATCATGGCCACCATCATGGACATCATCATCACCACGGGCATCATCATGGCCATCATCATTGATATAAAAGAAATGAAATACTTACTGGGGTTATTTTTAAGGAAAAATGCTAATGCTATACATAAAAATAAAGATAATCTGTCTGTTTTTTAAATGAGAATATTCTATTTCTGAGAGAATTTTTTATTCACATTGTATTTATTTGCATAATAAATCATTTAAAGAATGAATTAGATTTTGTTTATCAATGGCAGATTTTTATTTTCTGGTACCATCTGACATGCTCTCAAAGATTTTTCCGACTCTAGAAATTCAATACTTCTGTTATTATTTAATTATTCGTTAACCATTTCAAATATTTTTATTCTATAACCTCCAAAATCTAAGTTAAAAAATTAATTGGGTTTGATTTGTATAAATGCCAATGATTTACTGACATTAAATATATCTAAAAAGTCATTTTAAACTAAAGAATAAAGAATTATGGGTTCACCGTGACATTTTAAAATATCAACAGCATTCAAAGAAGTACAATGTGAGAGCCATTGTTGAAGTAAGATCTGGTCTCGAATCAAATATTTCGCACGATGATCATGTAATAAGTAGCCAATATAATTTTATAGGGTATTTAAAAATCGTAACTTTCACTGAAACGATTCGTAATTGAAAAAAAGTTAAAAAAAGACATTCATGGGTTAATGCTGCATATATAGAGTGCTAAATTTTTAGAAATTTTGTTTATTAATATCAAACATTGATTTTTGATTTTAACTAATTAAATTAAACCAGAAATTAATTCTATATATGATTTTATTAATTTTTAGATATTTTTAATTCGTAGTCAAGACAAAACTGATAACGCAATATAATAGACGCAATTAATAAATTAAATGCGTTCGGAAATTGCAAATTTTTAATTAAGAACTGAAAAAAGACTGATAAAAGTAAAGAAATTCTTTATAAAAATTAATAAATATCTAAAAATGACGCTAACTTTAGATTAGTTGTGTGAGATGCAATATAGATATAAAGCTTAATTTGATTATATTTACATCTAGTTTCAAAGCAACACGAAAACGGAGAGGAATATATATTGACAAATCTCTTAATTTTAAAAAGGGACTATATGTTGTAGTCCATACTTAAATTGCCGTGCCCTTATTTAAATTTCCACTCCACATCAATGAGAAGGCATTTAACTCCGACAGGTTTAGAGAGCACCATATCCGCTGATATGACGGTTCTTCGGTGGAACGGGTTTTGAAGCTAGAATCATTGTATAGTTATGAAATCTGTGATTAAAAATAATTCCTGTTGTTCAGGAATTGTTAATCAAAAATTGTTTTTCCATACATATGATAGAAAAACTTCATAAATCTATATGCATAAAGAAAAAAAATCATATAAGAAATTAATGTCAGCAACTTTCCAATTAAAATTAACTATTAATCAAAAGTAAAATTCCAAGGAAAATATAGTTTTTTTTTTCAATATGAAATGTTTAAACTTGACCAAATATTTGATATCAGAAGACATTTCTTTTCCCTTTTAAAAACGTTCTATTGCTTTATTTTTTTTAAAAAAGGAGGGACTGAACTGATAACTCCTTAGAAGAGAACTGAAGTTTTTGCCATGAGTTCAAGTTATTGCCTTGATTTGTTTGGATTTCTGAACAAAACCAAGAGCATCATGAGAGAGATAAATGCCCAGAAGTTCTTTTACTTTAAAAGTAATAATTATACACATTGAAAAAAAAACTATGTTGCTGCAATTTTTTTATTTCATGCTGGGAGAAAAACATTAATTGCATTTCGAATAACCATATATTTGAAGGATAGAATTTAAAGTAAAATGTGCAAGATTTCATGGATTTAGTTTCGGAAAAAAATCTTACATTCGGAAACACAAAAACTATTCTAACACGTTGATATTTTTATATAAATCTAAGTAAAATACATTTAAAGTATACGAACTACCATTTTTTGTTTTATACACATTTTTATTTCTCTATAAAATAATATAAACATTTTTGCATTAGACAGTTAGAGAATAAAATTTGCATTAATCATAAAATGAAATAAGCATGGAGATAAAACTTTAAACGGGAAAAGTTGATATTTTGAACGGTATACTAAAATAATCAGATGGGTATGTATATTCACCCCATGTGGTAACCGGGGTGCCCCAACGGTGACCATGTGGTAACCAAGGGGTAAGAATAGTCCCAATGTATCCCAATGCATGTTGTAAGAGGCGACTAAAATGGGGTTGGGCGTAGGGCTAACTCCCCTACCCCGTAAAAAACTCTACTGTTACGAAATCTAAAGAAGAAAATACCCGGGCCATGGCCCACCCTGGGCTGAAGCGCCAGGGAAGAAGAAGGTATGTATATTCTATTTTCTGTCTCTACATATAATAAAGATGAATGTGTGTGTATGTGTGTTGGCAGACTATTTAATCAATTGAAAATTAATCTAGCACTATTGAGCAAAAATGGACTTCTAGTTCAAAATGTGAATGATTGTCTTTTTAATTATATTAATTTGATTGCAGTATAAATTTGTACTTTATTTTGACAATTTTTCTAAATATTTTTTGCCGAATTTTTAATAATACATTACAGAGTTTTCTTGATATTAACATCTTTTTTATTGCTTGGTCAAAATTTAATCCCTCTATTTAATCTTTATTGATTAGACGAACGGAACTGTAACATTTTTATAGCATTATGATGTTATGGAACTAGTCATCTTTAAGCGATTTTATACAAACAATAAAAAGAACATATGCAAGGGAATTAAAATAACGTGACTTTAATTTTTACAATTTGATGGAATGATGGACATGATGTTTTGTCAAAAAATTAAAAGCATGGCCACGATTGCATTGGGTGAGTCAAAAAATATAGAATATGAAAAGAATATAATCCAGTTTCCTTTGTCACATGACTGACATTGATATAAGAGAAGAATTTGAAATGCTTATGAATGTGCTATCATTAGAAATACTACACAACCAAAGTTATTAGAAAAATAGGTATTACGATTAATGAATAGCTAGGGGGGAAAATTTTGTTATCCAGTGCCATGCTTATGCATATTAGAGAAGAAGCGAATTCACAATATCGCAAAAATCAAGAATTGCTGCATGCTTAAATAACGAGAAAAGTATTAAAATCTGAAAACATCTTCTGATTACGCAAGACATGTTGTGTTGGGACTTATAGCACTTTAATAACTGAAAGTTTATCTGTCGGCGATTTAAGCCAAGCGAGCGTCTCTTGTTTTTTCAGTAACACCAACTAGAGACTAAAAACCAAGAGTACGACTTTACTACTTCATATGTTACATTTGCTTGCCCAACCCATTTTTACAGGGGGGGGGCACATTGACACACCTCAAATAGAACACAGATGAAGAACAACGATGCCGGAACCGGGAGCCCAGATCACGAGGGAGACGCGCTACTTTCTATGCCAAGTCACCGGCAGGTGTCTAATTTTCGAGGAGGGGGGAGGGAACTAAAGTTGTGAAAGTTTCTATCACATATGAAAAAAATTATTTCTTTTATTGGAGATCACTCCCTAATCCTGTACACCTTTAATATTTACAAAAAAAAAATAATTTAAAATTTTGATTATTTTTGTTAGTTTTAAAAACGTTTTTATACAATTTTGTGAGAAATTGCAATGATTCGAGAGGTAATCAGACAACTTCAAAAGAAACAATTACAAACATAATTCAGTATTAGCAAGCGTAATTAAATTGCATTTATTGCTCAACTGACAATTCCCTTACAAGACGCTTTTTCACCAATAAGTTATTTTCTCGTCACATCCGAGCCTCTATTTTGATGAGTTATTTATTATGGTCTACAAAGCGTTTAGGTGTCACTCGTTTTTAGTGAGTAAATATCATTTAGCGTTGTGGGTTATGGTTGGAATCAGTCTTTCATAATGCTGTTTGGTATTTATCTATTCTATTTAATTCGCTAGTGAAAGAGAATCATCAACGTCCAAGTATATTACGAGACAGTCTTTGACACTCTTGTATTTGGCCATCTGAAAAAATTGAGGCAAAATGTCTTCTTGCACTGTAGAATATACAAATGATACTTTTTTAAAATATAAATTCCTACATTTCCTCCATATAAGATTGTTTAACTCATCAATGACTTCTTTAATAAGTGTTATAATCTAAAGAAATATTACAATCGAGTCAAGGGGAAAAAAATTCCATTTCTCAGAGGATAGAAATAGTAAAATAAATCTTGATGTTAAAATTAGGCATCAAAAAGAAGGTTTAATCCAGCTTGGAATAAAAAAAAACTTAAGCATCATCAGATAGGTAATCGCTGTGACTTGTCAGTAGAAATAGATTTTATATCTTCCTAAACTAATAACGAGCAAAAGGGTTTTCCAATTTTCTTAAATTTAAAAATTAACCTTTTTAATGACATCTATTTAATTTCCATACAATTTTCTTTAAAAAAAATGAATTTGTTATTATTATTACTTACAGTATTTTACAAGACCGTTGACTAACTGTCAATAATTTAAGCCGAGTGTGTAGTAGCTTCTAAGGGCCAAGGCTCCTGAGCACCCCAGGGTAGGAGTTTGACCTCTAGCTCATATAAAGATGACACATATATTCCGTTGCACATTGTGAACAATCAAATTTCACATTGGAACTGAGGGGTTCGGGTTGCATCTAGAAATAAATTCTATAACAATATTTAGTATCAAAGGTTACCCATAGAGAGGTTTAGGTTCTGTTGAATCAAAAAGAAATCACAATGAAACTTAGGGAAATTGATTTGATTGCAAAAGTTTATTAATATTTGAGCGATAAAAACAAACGGAACAAAATTACATTATACAATTATTATATGTATTTTATAATTATTTATATTATATATTTTAAGTTTTCCTCATTTTTTGTTGTGTCGTTCTGTGATGTGCCTGTCGCTTCTGCTTGAACAAAACATCATGTATGCCGGAATAGAAATAAAATGAAGTTAAAAGTTCAAAGCTTATTTGGCCACGACTTTGCTCGAAAAATGAAATGAGTTTTTCTCGGCAGAAATTTAAAGTTCAATAAAATTGTTTTTAAACTTTATTTTATGAAATCTGAATTATATTTTATATCTGCTTCAAATGTTAAAGACCTAATATGCATATAAAATATTTTACTGATTAATTTTTTAAATACAAAAATGAATTATATGATTAGAATGGCGAATAAAAATTTTAAATCCGACTTCTTATAAAATAGGAAGAGTTAATTCTTCATCCTTGGGAATATAGAAAGTTTGTTTCAATTATTCAATATAATTTCGTGGTCTACATGATAATAAAGATTGGATTTAAAGATTATTGTATTATTATAAGATTGTATTATATAATATTATTACAAGTTAGTGCTAATCTGTATCGTTACAAAAGTATTTTGACCTGTTTTAAGACGTGTCATATAAATAGTGATTAAAATAGCTCGTGTTTAAAAGATTAAAGATGCAAATGATATGAAAGCATTAATCTTAAGATTTTAAACTTTTATCTCAAAATCGTAGTCTCTATTTGAAGCTAGAATTCCAATGACCTAATCAGACAAAAAACAAACTTACATTTCTTCATTGAAATAAAAAGATATATGTTCTGCAGTTGGAAAACTAAACAATGGGCATTAAAATAAAATAAAAAATGTATTGGAAAAGAAAGTTAAGAAAACGGAAATTGTATGTCATGCTTCAATAAACCTAACAGAGATAAAATCACTTTTTTGTGTTAAACGATGCCTACATTAAATAATTATCTGAAAAATTTTGCTTAATTTGTTGTGAACCTGATTACTAAAAAAGCCGTGGGTCATCAAACGACATGCACACAAATCCTTTTTCAACACATTAAAAATCAGATTTTGAGATGCAATATAAATAGGTCAGAAATTGAAATCATTGTACCAAAAGCATAGCAGCATAACTTTGTTAGTTATTCAACTATTACTTGAACAGGGTGGCCCAGAAGTCACTTTACATTTTGAAAATTAAATAACTTTTTTTCTATTAATATATTTCTTTTTCTCTTTTCAGAATTAAAAAATATAATCCCTGGAAATTTTTGGCATGGATAAGTTTACAACAGAACAACGAGTGAAGATAATTGAATTTTACTTTGAAAATGGACGGTCAATTGTTGCAACAGAGTCAATACAGTCATTTAAGAAAAAGTTATTTAATTTTCAAAATTTTCAAAACTTACAGAGCCATGCTGTTGAAAACGGGTCACTAAGTTCCTTATTGCAGGCCTACTAGGGGGATGTCGAACATTAAAATGGCGCATATACGATCTTTGCGTTGCAACCATTGACCGTCCATTTTCAAAGTAAAATTCAATTATCTTCACTCGTTGTTCTATTGTAAACTTATCCATGCCAAAAATTTCCAGGGATTATATTTTTTAATTCTGAAAAGAGAAAAGGAAATATATTAATAGAAAAAAAGTTATTTAATTTTCAAAATGTAAAGTGACTTCTGGGCCACCCTGTATTATATTCAAGATGTTTGAAATGGTTGCCATGCTTTCTTAATAACGGGTATTTTCAGTTTTAAACTTCTTAATCCCAGCTGCCTCGGATTAATCACATCTTCCATATGTGAAATCCCTCGGAATTTGATTTCAAGTTTATAGACTTCCTCCAATTACCATAAATCTTTTTCATTTATTAAGATTTTCGGTTGTCTGAAAATTAAAAATACCTACACCTTATCATTTATTTGCTCAATTCTCCTAAGTTGACAATATTGGCAGCATTATCTTTTTCTTGACTTTCTTCATTTTGCGCATTTGTAATAGTTGTTTGTGTCATTTAAATCACTATGTTTGTTTTCGCAAGGATAAATAGCAAATCACCAAAAAAAAAAACTCCCTCCTTTTTGGATAAATACACTAATTAATAACACTTAAAGGCTTAGTATTATAATTTTTGTCTTTACTGTCACATATTTATTTTTATCACTTCGGCTATCTTAGGAAAGGAAAAGGGGTGCGTGGAAGATAATCCATTGAATACCACTGCTAAGTTTCGTTAAATATTATCCTGATTTCCCTTTAAACAGTATTCTGATTTTATTAATAGAGTTCTTCATTTTTAGGTTTTCCTCTGTCTCATAAATTTATATTTTCTACTGTTCCTCTATGTTTTTGTTTTTATTTTGCAAATAAAGTTCTAGTATGCAACTGTTCACAATTTCTTTATTCCGTTTTTCGATTTCTGCTTCACTGCCCAACTCCACAATATTTTATCCTTGCTAACAATATTAATTTTTTAACGCCTATTTTTAACTTAACTAAAAATTTATCTTGCTGATGAGACAGCAAATGACTTTTAATAACAAATATCGCATTCCTTTTCAGGACAAATTATTCTCTTTTTACTTTCCTCTTTTTTTCTTACTATATGTGAAATCTCAACTGATTTGCATGTTTTAGTGTTAAATCAACTGATTTGCATGTTTTAGTGTTAAATCAACTGATTTGCATGTTTTAGTGTTAAATCAACTGATTTGCACGTTTTAGTGTTAAATCACCTGATTTGCATGTTTTAGTGCAACTGATTTGCGTGTTCCAGTTTCTTTCTCTAAACCTTTTATTCTTTTGAAATTTTCTCAGGAAAATGAATAGAACCTGTTGTTCTCAAGAATTAATGCTTAAGAATGCAGTTACATGTTCTCTTTTTGACTATTATCGTTTCTTATGATTGAAATTTCATTTAAAAGAATAGAAAATCTCTGTCTGGATTGTGATGGTGCTATATACTAAATTTTCTATTTCATTTAAGTTTAAATGCAAATGATGAAGGCTAGATCAAAAGCACAGCCGAAGTTATGCAAACAGCATATTTCTATAGGAACTTTTAGTGAAAAAGTAAGTTTATATTATTGTCGCCAAATTATTACCAAAAGGAGATGAAAAAGGTGAAATTAAACTAAATTCCAATAAAGAAGTTAAAAATAAATAAGAATAGGAAATTAAAAAAAATCTAGCTCTAATATATGTATATATATATATATTATTTCAGAGTCTACGTATATAGTATACTTCAGTCAGAATAATTTAGTACATAGATTCTTAAGAATTTTTTATATACTTTTCAAAAGGGTTTGTAAGATCATTTTTAATGTAACGATAACAATTTTATCATGAACAAAAAGCTTTAAAAATACATAACAAAGGAAACTTTTCTTTTCATCAAGGGCATATATTTAAGCTTAAATATTGCTTAATAAAATGGAACAATATTTAAAAATTAATATTTTTTCCCTGTAATATGTTTTTTGTTCCTGTTTCAATATTTTCCTATAAAATGTTTTTTTGTAAAAACTTACTATACGAATTGAAGTTTCTTTGAAGTTTGATGGTTGTTAAGGGGAAAAAATTGTGATACAAAAAATTATTTCTATTAGTTATTTTAGAATTGTGATGCACAGTCTCAAAATTGTGTGATTCAAAAACTGTGAATAAGTATTGCTATTAAGCCCACCAAAATAAATCTGCTTAAAAATTTCATCAATATTTATTAAAATTCTCGTATCTGTTGCATTTGATAATCATTATGTATTTTAACATGCAGTTTTCTCGAATTACTACATTTACTTGAAATGCATTTCAAATAATCCATTACACATACATTAACACCTTTATTAAAAAAAAGAAGAAAACGTCATGGAAAAAATTTAAAAAGATTCGTTTTAGATTGAAATTTCGCAGAATAAAGATGTTTTATCCTTTATTCTTTTGCCTTTATTTTAATACTGACTCTAATAAAATGCTATTATTTTAATATATTTAATTTAAAAATTTATCCTTAATGAAATGTAAAGTGCATTTCATTGTATCGCAATCCGCATGGATACAAATCTAGTAACTAAAGGATGCAGACAATGTTACTTACACTTATTTAAAAAAAAATTGTGATTAAGAAAAAAATATACGAAAATGAAATTGGTACCATTCATTAGCTTATTTTTTGAATTTAATGAGATTTAAAAATAATTTTTGTGTAATAATATTTTCATGAATATTAAAGGAAGAAAACATTAAAATTTTATAATTTTTTATTTAAAAACTTAACTAAAATTTGGGAAAAAACAAGCAAACAACCGTCCCTCTACAACAGAGGTGTCCAAACTTTTCGCGGCACGGGCCGGATCGAAATTAGATCCATGTTATACGGGCCACATGTATATACAAATTGAAAAATATCATTATGAGTAAAGTAGCATTAAATACTATTAATTAATACTATTTTATTGTAACTTGAAAATACAAAATACTATACTTGAAAAAACAAACAAAGTATAATTATATAATTATTTTATATAAATTGAAATATTTTCATGCAACTTCTAATGCGAATAATGAAACTGTTTTTTTTGTTGTTGAAGAATGTCTTTATAGTTGGGATCAAAATTTGTTACACCAATCATAAGCAATGACTGCAAATGTTCATCAGATAAATTTGCTCTATATTTTGATTTGAGATACTTCATTCGAGAAAAAGTTTGTTCGCACACGTAAGTAGTCCCAAGCATTGAAATGAATTTACGAGCAAATTTTTCAAATTTGGGAACTCTTTTGCATCCAGATATTTATAAAAATCTATCAAGTTTCCTTC